>JAWDGP010003058.1:242500-290000 GCA_033675545.1 Elysia crispata | reverse complement strand
TTGTTACATAAGTTTCTAACCGACATTTCGCCTCAACAAAAAACCCCAAACCAGAGATGGTAAAAGCATCGGTAACGTTGCTAAGCATTGCTCATCTTCTGACTCGAAGCTTCAAAGCTTGTAATTATATTTCTAACCCTTCTGTGAGGCTCTGTTGTAGACTACCTGGTGCGGGAAGTTCCAGCAAAGAGATACACAGTGTTATACATCCGAAAACAGTTAACCTTTTGGAATCCAAAGATCAATTTTGTTGGTCCTCACTCACTTGTCATTTGCGACGCCAAAGAAATCCCTCGGCGACAAGAGAGCAAAGAGTCGAGGGAGTAAGGGCACCCTCACGACTAAACACAGCCTCTTTGAAGTTGAATGGTTTATCTATCATGGGTGGGAGCTGTCACGGGAGGTGCGCGTGGATACCCCACTTGAAAGTGCTTCAAAGGATCATAGATACAGAAAATAACAGTGGAAGTAAATGAAAGGGAGCTGAAGTGGAAAAAGTGTCGTGGACCGTAAAAAAAAAAAAAAATAATAATAAACAAATAAACAAGCAAAAAGAGGATAGAAACAAATACATGAAGTTCAGTGATCAATACCTATTTATAAGAGTGGAACGGATAAAAAAGTTAAATTTTTGACACGGACACTAGTTTCTGCTAGCGTTTCTTTTTTTTCATACCTTTAAACTATTAATACTATGTATGGAAGTTGTTTTCTGCTGAAAACATTTACAATTTGTTTAATTTTACCTTTGACCCATATTTGGGCACTACAATGACTGGGTCGTTATAAACTTGAATTGAAATGTAGAAATAAGATGGTTAAATGGGCATAACGTATGAAAAGGAATGTATTGAGAAAAATAGGGGTGAAGGTAGAGATAGAGACAGAGAGAAAGTATGTGTATGTGTGTGTGTGTGATAAAGATATGGAAATGAAATATCCGTCAAGAAAGGTACAGCTATAGAGAGAGAACAAGTGAAAGAGAAAGAGAAAAAGACAGAATTAAAGATAGACAAAGAGATAATGGCTTGGAATTTCGTGTCGTGAGAGATGGTAATTTTAGCAAATTAATACCTCAGTCGCATCTGAGAAGCAAAATAAAAAATTCTTCAATCATTGATTGAGATCAATGTTTTTCTATAAGTCTTCCAACTGAGGATGTGCTTTGACCAGTCATATCGTGGGAGGTCCCTTCCTTCTGGCTGGGTGGGAAATAGTTCAGGATGCTGTGGCAGCGGAGAGAAACAGAAAGACAGGACAGAGTGTGCGAGGTTTGTCTCATAGCACCAGTTGTGTTAATAGCTTTGCTACTCAAAGGTCATTTTTGTGTACCTCTGAGCTACTGTAAATAAATACAAGCGGAGAATGCGAGTCGACACTTTAAAGGTCTCATTGTTTCCTTCGATCCGTGTTTCTTCTTTACCTGCTAGAAAGCTGTGTTGATTTCTCACCCTGGTATTTGAGCAGTGTTCCTCAAAATGTCAACAGCACACTTTATTCACAGCATTTTGTATTTCACGGCTTTGAAATCTTGCTTGTGTGACTCAGTAATACCTCTCCCCGCCCCTCTTCCCCTACTCCTCATTTCGAGGTTCTTTTTCCGTTAGTATGCATTGAGTAAAGTTCATAGTTGAAAATGGGGTACATGAAATTATTTGGATGTTATACAGTTTGTATTAATACTCTTCATTAAGACAGAAAAACAAAATAAAATGTTACTGTATGAACGATTTTAAACAATGAGCAAATAAGATGGAGGGCATCATGATGTCACTTAATTTTCGCAACTCTTCTTGTTTCTAATCATATAAGTTATCATATAATCATCATCCCTTACAAACACGAGTATTCCAATTGCATAAAGAGATTTTAAGACTTAGATCAATCCTGCTGTGAATGAGCGCCTTGTGTTCTGAGAACAACTCAAGACATTTGGGGAGGATCGAAGATATCGTCACGCGCACTTGTTACATGCCTAACTCAATTTTTGGCGATTTTTTTAAAATACTACTTTTGTATATCACATTTTGATTCTTTCATTTTGCTTGAACATCAATAGGTTTTGGTTAATTATTTAAAAGAATATCGCTTAAAATACGTGTGTTTTATCTAGGAATTTGCATACCTAACTCAAAACTGGTAAAAATGAGTTAATCATATATCGAATGAGCGTGGCGACAATTACAGCTTGCGCTTTTTATTCTTTAATTGTTACGAATCTTGATAAGTGAAATTACATTTTCCTACGTATTGATTAAATTTTATCTTTAACATAGGGCACTATTATCATGATGTGGCTTTCCAATGAGCTATTAATTAACGCCATTCAAATAAAGAGAGAATAAAAGGGGCTCCACTGATTCAGTTTCATAGCGTGTAAAGTAACTACGTGCATATGAATATAAGTTCATCATTTTAGTCTGTCGTGATTATGTGGAGAAAATCAAGCGGTCTATTCCTGAAGCAAGTTGCGAAGGTGACTTTTC
This sequence comes from Elysia crispata, assembly GCA_033675545.1. Lineage (NCBI taxonomy): Eukaryota > Metazoa > Mollusca > Gastropoda > Plakobranchidae > Elysia > Elysia crispata. Next base: position 287,514 of record JAWDGP010003058.1, on the reverse strand, counting down.
TTTCTGTTTACTAATTGACTATAATTGTCTGTGTTGCTCTGTAACATCTATGATTACCCCCTGATCCTTTCTGAGTATTCGCAATTCACACCCCTTTGGCTTTATATCTCTTCATTTTGACAGAGGAAAAATAATTTTAAATAGTTATCACTACTTTTTTTTAACATTTTTTTTTTCAAATGAACCGTGGAAATGCACAAAGAAAGAACATTTATATGATTGTCTTTGTAACAACATGGAATTAAAAAACTGATAGATGTGAATTAGTTAAGCTTTCTAGGAGTTATGAATCTTAACAGATCAAACAAGCTCTGTTTTTTTAACATTCTCGAAAAGAAAAGAGCTTTTGTCTGCTTATCTTTGGAATTTCTGTTTATATTTAAAAAAAAAAAAGACAGTAAATAAGTTAAGAGTCTGTGTAGTGTGGCTGGCGGAGAAAAAGATAATTGATGGAGTGAAATATAAACTGACTACACTGATTGACTACACTGTTAAACAGAGAAAAAGAAAGGTATGATAACATTGAAATAGATAGGGGAAAAGAAAGAGAAAGGAGGTGTAGAGAGACGAGGGGAAGAAATAGAAATAGAGAGGGGAGAACAAGCAGAAGGAGTGCAGAAAAAGAGGAAGATTTGGAAAGAGGAGAAAAAAGGAATTGAACGAGAGCGATAGTTTGATACATCGATAGATCTATTGTATGTTTGACAAATAGATAAATAGATTAGAAGAGAGAAAAAGAGAAAGCAAAAGAGATTTCCGGAACGCAGAAGAATAAGAAGAAAGAGATAGAAAGAGAGAAAGAAAGAGAGAGAGAGAGAAAGAGAGAGAGAAAGAGAGATAGAGATAGATAGATAGATAGATAGATAGAGAGAGAGAGAGAGAGAGAGAGAGAGAGAGAGAGAGAGAGAGAGAGAGAGAGAGAGAGAGAGAGAGAGAAACAGACAGACAGACAGACAGACAGAGACAGAGTCAGAGAGAGGGAGACAGACAGAGTGATTTACTGCATCACAAAAGCAAGGTGAAGAGGGAACAAATATGGAGAGGAACGGAGTCGTGGAAGAGACAAAAAGAAAGGTTTTAAGAGGTGGAATGAAAAGGATAAAACCATTTCAAAAATAGAAATACAATATCATAACTATATTTTGTTGCAAGTTCTGGTCTATGAGTCTCGTTCTATGTTTTCTGTTGTCTTAGGCGTATAATAAAGATTTTTGTTATAATGTTTTCCATGCTGAGACCTCTTTGTATAAAAAATTTTAAAATAAATCAAAACATGAGAAAATGAAGAAAACTGCAGACGAGAACAAATGAAAGAGAAAGGAATGAGCAGATAGAAAATAAGAAAAGCTAGAAACAAATATGTATGTAAGATGCATTGAAGGGGAATTAGGGAGATTAAACAAAGACACTGAGATAGAAACAGGGAAATGGAATTAGAGAGAGAAAAACGGAATGAGGCACAGCTGCCATAGAAGACGCAGAGTCAAATGTTACGTGAATATCTCAGTAATTTATACATATTAGTAGAATTTTAAAATATTATTGTGATATGATACATGCATGATGATATACCTATACCAATAAGAAAATAGGTTCATTAATACTGAATTAGAGAGAAACTAGGTGAACGGTAAAATAAAAATGATAAATATAAAGACAGGTGGAAAAATATATAGATGAATAATTAGATAGATAGATATAATTATAGATGGACAGATAGATAGATAGACAAATAGATAGATAGATAGATATATTTTGAAAAATTGTCCATGACTTCGAAGTTTCGTGCCGAGTGGCACTCGTCAAATGTTGTTCTATGTACGTTGGCTAGGAGACACAATGTGAGAAGACCTCTTTTAGGTGGTTTAAACTGGGCAAAATTTCGAACTTTTCTTCTAAACAAAGTGCTCAATACTTTTTGTCTGGTGTCATTGGTCTTACGTTTTTGACGATTTCCCATTCTATTAGGTAGCCTATGTTGTTTTTCAATTTCCAAATATGTTCGCTTAATCCTGTAGCTGATTTTTTATGCTCCAGTTTGAAAGATGATTTGTCTAGATTCTATCCTGTTTTAAATGTACTTTCAGCAAGTTCTATAAATGTTTCCTTGTTGTTAGATGCGGTTTGTGTTACGCTTGCTTTATAGACGATGCATTAAAATTTACCATGTTCCCTTGTCGAGCTCTGCTTTTATCGTGTTATTTGACACACAACTAGAGAAATAGATAGATAGATAGATAGATAGATAGATAGATAGATAGATAGATAGATAGATAGATAGATAGATAGATAGATAGATAGATAGATAGATAGATAGATAGATAGATAGATAGGTAGATAAATAGATAGATAGATAGATAGAAAGATAGATTGATAGATAGATAGATAGATAGATAGATAGATAGATAGATAGATAGACAGACAGATAAAAAGATAGATACTCTTGGACATAATTACATTCAGGTAGATAAATAGATTTAAAAAAATGGGTAGATGATTGGTTCTTCGATAGAAGATAGAAAAATATTCAGGTGATTAAACGATTATAGAAATCAAGGCTGTTAAGAAAAAAAAAAGTTTCTCGTATAAAATCAACACTTTGAGATAACCATGTAAACGACATCGAGAACTGTGTGAGGAGGCAAGGCGGTAAGCAGTATTTAAAAAAACAAAACAAACAACAACAGTAAATGAAAGAGGCAACTAAATACCCATTGCAGGTTTCGGAGAATGATGTCAAGTACCATTGTTTTACTCTTTATCATGAATAATTTTTGTAATGTCACATATTTTGCCATAGATATAGGTTAGTTTAACGCATGGGCATGAATTAAATGCGCTGAAGAGATTAAAAACTTAACTGTCCATTAAACGCAACTTTAACTTTGAAAAGTTTTGAGGGGTAAGATTACTCATACTGAAACACAGTGTATCAAACTCATGTTTTTTCCATCTTCTCCAGGTATTGAAAGAAAAAGTAATCCCGATTATTATTGATTTATTAGCTATGAATAAATGCATTGCGCTATATAATCACGACAGGTTATTACATTCAAGAACAAAAGATGAAACTGTTAGGTAAAATGGTATTAATTTGTTTATGGGAAAAACTAGAATGAGACAGATTAGACTGACAAAAATGGGTGGCTATTCAATGGTTCATGGCTCAAGGAAAAAAAACATCATAATGCATACTTTTAGCTGCTTACACGCTTGGACAATTACCGAAATCATCAGTGCAATAAATCACGGTATAAAGTCAACAAAATGTAATTGACAAATCAAAGGATATCCAGGGCCAAGGGATCTGATACATTGTGCTTCTCTATAATATGAGCAGCCGCTGGGAGTGCGGCGAACAAGCTTAACCTGAGCGAGTAGCCTCCCTTCCGCGAAATTGATGTAAATTTCCCCAAAGTGGTTTCCCATGTCGAGCAACTGATCGGGAAATCCCGCGGTTGTTGATGTCTGCTCTCTTGTAGAACAAGCCGAGAGCCAGTCCTTTGCATATCCCGACCGTGCACGCCTTCTCGTCTGCTGGGTGGTTTACACAATTTATTTTAGCCTTTGTAGACCGCGGGACACGGTAGTATTAGGTTCCATACATTGCTCTAGAACGGATACAGTGGATTCACAACAATGTTATGTCAAAGATGCATTACAATCGGTATGATTTATCCCTGCATGAATCAATGTTGCCAAACAAAAATGACGATGTTTAGTGCCCAGAATAAATGTGGCGAACAAAAATAAAATTGTTAATGTCTTTGCTGGTTTGTCAGTAAGTTTCAGTCTGAAGATCTGTACGCCTATATCGCCAAAGTTTTTTACTGTTCACATTCTCTCTACTCTTCTTTGTTCAAGGTGTTCTTTTCTTATGTAAATCCACGAAGCTGTTTCTTGATTTCTAAAATGAATTGGTACCGTATGAATTTCTCGAACGGCTCAGATCCTCATCTCGAATGTTCTCTCTAAGGCTGGCTTCTGAGAATGAGAGAGTTCTTAGATCTTTGATTCTCCCGGGGACTCACACCAATTTCCTATATACCCCAGGATAGATCACCTCTTCCGACTAGAATAGAGTTTTAGAATGAAATATTGACCACTTTGTTAACTTTCCATTCAATATTTTAACCCACCAGTCTCCTTCACGATCGCTCACACAGACGGTCTAAGGAATTACTCCATTAAAACAGTTAAAAACTTGAAGCTTAGAAACTTGACTCGCTCCTTAATTAGAAGATATAAGGAAACGCTACTTTATTTTCGTTTTTCGAAATTTTCAATTTTTTTCTTCTATACTTTTTGGTGAAGTGATCTGGGTTCATGCGTTGGCTATTTACCTGTACTGTAGACTACCTCGACACAGATCTTAAGATATCAAAACGCATGGGATTTTAAAATACAAAAAAATAAATAAATAAATAAAACGACTATATTTACTTTTGAAAGCTTTGAAGCTCAAACGTCCGATTCAATGCACTTTTATAATCTCGTCATTCCATTTTTAAGAGAAGCAAAGGTGATTGTGACATATTTAAGGATGTGCATTTTCATCGTAGTATTGTACTTCTTCCCTCATTACTCCAATACATACACAATAAATGCTTTTTACCATTCACTTCATCTAATGGAATTGCTAGATTTGCAGCCATCAACTGATAATGAAGTGATCAAATCCTGAACGATCATGTAAGTGAGAAGAAAGAAAGAAAACAAAAAGAAAACAATGCAGAATTAACTGATACTTCAACAAAGGAGAGCGAGGCTAAAGCCACCGGTTCAAAGGAGAAATGTAAACAAATGGTTAATAACTTGTAAACAATGCTGTAGAACGCGTCATACATGGGAGGCATCAGACCGATAACTCAAACAGTTGAGCCGTAAATATCGGCAAATAATCGGGCTTGTTATGGAGTTTACCCAATCCCGAGGTTCAGTGCCAAAATATCAATATCGGGTGTCAGCAGTGATCTCTAGAGAAGTTTGGTGGGGTGGGAGAAAAAAAAGGGGGAAGGGAAGATTAAAAAGGGAGGGGGGGGGAGGGGGACAAAGAGAGCGAAAAAGAGAGAAAGAGCGAGATAAGGTGTGAGGGTGAGAAGGAGACAGAATGACTAAGAGAGTGAGAGACAGCAAGAAATAAAGAGAGAGAGAGATGGAGAGAGAGAGAGGGAGAGAGAGAGAGAGAGAGAGAGAGAGAGAGAGAGAGAGAGAGAGAGAGAGAGAGAGAGAGAGAGAGAGAGAGAGAGAGAAACGCTGAAAGAGAAAGAGAGAGAGTGGAGGGGGAAAGAAAGGTTGATGTTAAAAAAGCCTTTCTTTTTTTTCCTCCAAATGAATAAGCCATCCAAAAATTGATGCAAATTCCTCAAAGTGAATTCTCATGTTAGGCGCTCCACCGGGTAACCCCGATGCCGTCTGAGTTCGTTCGAATTCGAGAGTGGGGAATCCCCTTGTGCTCCATCGCGCAGACGGCAATAAGAGAGTTCTAAAATGAAATTGCAGTGAAACAAAATAATGGTGACATTTTAGGGACGGAATATCGTTAAGTTAAATGTTTGAGGCAATATCAAATTTCTGCATTGGTTGTTATTATTGCAGACAGTGAATATTAAACATCGTAAACCAAGTAATAACGATAAAAACTTTTTTTTTCCTCCTGCAGACGCTATAATTTACTTGAAAAAAATGAACATGCTTTTTTTTTTATTTCAGGAGTTTATCAGAAATAAAACAATTAATTTTAATATGTTTTACAATAAGAAGCCTACACAGAGACAGAAAGATATGTAGGTACTCACTTGGCTGAGAGAGAGAGAGAGAGAGAGAGAGAGAGAGAGAGAGAGAGAGAGAGAGAGAGAGAAAGGAAAGTAAGAGAGAGAGATAGATTATATGTCTTTTAATCGTAATTAAAAAAGCAAATTCAAGTCGTTTTAAGATAAAAACTTTTTACCAGGCGTATTGGGCACTAGCGTGTAAAGCAACGTTAATCTTTCTTAATTACATAAGCTACATATGTTTTAGTGCAACTGTTAATTAACACTTTTAAAACCGCATATGCATTCTAAAAAATGGATATCTCTAAATGTCAAACTTTTTTTAATGAAGTGCAATGCCACAGCTGAGAACAAGATAAGTGGAGAAAAGTATAGTATAGGCTCAATAGAGTCGCTATTTTTGCTTAAACAATTTGAAAAGTTTACAAGCCTCCATGTTTTTTTCCTATATAATATTTCAATGTTACTGACATTGTCTATTACATCCAAGTTGAAGTAAACTAATTCCTGCACAGAGCATAACCATATTGTTTTGATAGAGCTGTAATAATTTTGTCATATAATAACAAGCTTTATATATTCATCAACAAAATCAGGCGATTTCAAAGATACGCAGAGAGTGATTTGTCTTAAACTTTGTTTCCAGCAAACACAAGTCCTACATGTATGAGATTATTTGTTGATAATACTAAACAAGAGTTTCCCGACTGAAAGGGGTTGTGTTACATAGGACTGCTGCTAGCTCGACAACAAGCTAAACAAAGAGCGCGCCAGTGTTAAACAAGGGCCACACAGGAGTTCAACACAGACCAGACCATAATTGCTCACAACTGGACGGAGCAGCATCCGGAGATTACGCTGTGGTCCATCTTACCTTGAACTTCTTCAGGGACACCAGAAACTTCATTAAAATAATGGCGGATTGGGGGAAAAAAAGGAGGAGGGGGTGAGGAATAAAGTTTTGTTTTGTTTTTTGTTTTTTTTCGCAAAAGAATGCAATATCTCATTATAGAATCGAAAAATCTGATTCAGTGATAAGCTTATTTTAATTTTGTACATAAAAATTATAATAATATCAAGATAAGGGCGAACTGGATTTTAACCCAGTATCGTTCATAGAGGGTTATAAACTCTATTAATATGCGAGATTAACAAGGAGAATTTTAAAAAGTTACTATCTTTTTTAAAACAGAAGTTTATGCACGTTTAAGTTTTATCCATGCATCGAAGCAACGCATTCATAAACCAAAACATGTAGTTTCAAAAGACATGGGTTGATTTCATATTTTCGACCATCAGGCGATGTTTTCTGCCAGCAATACTTTATGAAACTACTATTGTACTCATGGTGAATACATCCCCCCAAAAAAATAATAAAAATAAACAGCTACAAAAAAGTCTTAAAAACGTGTACACACAAGTTCCATTCGCTTTGCTGTATCAGACTGCTCTGAAGCTGCCTGGTCTTCGAGGTCTTGTTAACTTGGTTATCAACAGCTTAATGAGAAGCAGGTGGAACAAGAATCCTGAGTAACCCCCCTTGCTTGGGCAGGTTACAGTGCATTGCAGATGGTTTGCCATGCAAAATCTTCATGCCTATGCTATACTCGTGAAAAAGTGTTAAGCTTTAATTTTTTGCCGCCTTATTCGGAGAAAAAGATTTTTATTCTTTCTAGTTTAAGTCTTGACCAACCTCATTTATCTTACTTTATGCCTATTTTTAATAATCAATGCACTATTGACTACAGTAAGGTTTAATTGGACCGGCAAAGGTAAATTAACTTGCAAAATATACATATAAAAAAAATCTGAGCACTGTAACATTTCCCATCACCTTTGTTTTGAAATAAATAACTAAAGCTTTTTGCTGTTTTTTGTTTAACGTAAAACGAAGGAAAACTTATAAAGTTATAAAATAATGAAAAATATAATATGGCCCTATGTGAGAACATAATTTAAAACATTTCTTTAGTTTCTAGTCTCCTCTTCGGTAATATCAATCATGCTTTCAGAAAATTTAATTGAAAGTTGAGTCGTCCAAGTGGACTTAAACATGAAAGGCGCGAAGTAATCTTGTAGAGCAAGAAAAATAAACAGACAGAATGATGTTAAAGGCGTAGCCTAAAACTAGGTTATGCTATATTTAAACTGAAGCACACTCTTTCAAACATAGAGCTTAGGAAAATGGAAAATTACTGGTTTTAAAGCAAAAATAAATATTTTTTGTTCCATTTTCTATTTGTTTACAAAATTCTCAGCTTTCATCTTCTTACCAATATTAAACATTTCAATGCGTTCATTTAGGGTTAGGACTGTGAAAACTTATGAATGTTAACAACAAAAATAGCTTCTTGTGAGATTATTAAGTCTAGAGAATAAAATAGTTTTCATCTAATTCCTCTTTGCAGAACTCAATCATTCGTTCTTTTACTAATGGTCACAATGTACGAAACGTTGGAAACAGTTTCAGTATTGAGCTGCCACAAGTTTTAGATGTAAGAGCAGTTGGTTGAAGTGACATTTGTTGGAAACGAGAACAATAAAGATTGTTAAAGCTATGACCTGAGCCACCAAGCAAACTTAGAACTGAACATTAATCACATCACATTCAATAGATTGCGGCTGCTTTTGTCGGCGTTCGCCAGCATCAAATAATGTTGAGAGATTGGCAGGGCAGGTGAAGTCATCAAGACCGTGCCGATAGCTTCTGATCACAAGTGGTTTGTTCTCTGACAAGATAAAGATGGAGAGGGTATCGGGGGACCACTACAATATAGTCGCGGGATGAGACAATGTTGACCGAGCAATCCTCTAGCTGGAGACAGCCGCAAAGCTAGTGTTGAGGATACTTGCTTCTTTATATCTATGATTGTCACGGTCTCCTCAAAATCCTGGTGCTTGAGGTGAAAGAATAGAGAGTCAAGCTCAAAGGGCTATAACATTTCAGACCAAAATGAACATTTCAGTGCAGCATAGAATAAAAAAACACATTTAAGGGTCAGTTTCTGGTTTTTCACTAAGATAATATAATGTCTCATGCCTTGTGTAGGTTATGTCAGTTCTTCTTTAAAGCATCTTTATTTGTTTTGTTTGTTTATTATAAAATCTATTTGCTTCCAAATTTAAAAAAAAATATTTTTCAAAAACTCTATTTTTCCTGGATTTTAGATAAAGATGATCGATGCATCATTTTTAATGTAGCTGGTTTCAAGATAGTTCAGGGTAAATATTGTACAAGCTCAACCTTGCATTATAATCATTATTTCCCCTAGTCATGCCTTTCTTCTCCGCACTGAACATCTGTGATTTGGCAGACAGAGTGAATAATGATCGAGAGCTCTCTAGATCAGCCTCCATTTAGCCGCCTGATGGTTTTGCAGTGTATGCGATTACTTTCATACCTACAGGGACTCTTGATCCTTCGAGGAATGGGGAAGGACAAAATCATCTTGAGATGTTTTAGGGTACAAGAAAAAAGATACAGCTCTGGAATGAAACAGAATGTTTTTGTACAAGTCAAAAGCTTTCATGTTTTGCATTGTTCTGTATTTATTATAGCTAAACTTTACCTTTGTTCTTGAGCTTGGTCAGTACATATCTATTAAATTACTACAACATCTAAACTTTGGATGTCCTTACAGAGACTGGGCTACGGTGTAATCAAGCGCCACTCCTCGGACTAATAGTCCTTAACAGTCACTGAAGCTTCAAGAGGGGTTTGCTGAGCCCTTCAATTATATTATCTCCTGTAGCAGTTCTAGAGTTTTAATGTCTTCTTAATGTCCCTGATCTTCTTTCATCCTTCTCATACTGTGCTTTAAAAAAAGAGTTGTTTGTTGTAATATCATGAATTAAACCTTCAAGACAGATTTAGCCTATTCCTTTTTTTCAGATTTCTCCAAGCAATATAAAAACAATGTCAATATTGTTAAAAAAAACATTTTATTAAGCTTACATAAATTTAATGGCCCGATTAACAAAATCCTATTTAGAGGTACCGTGCCCATTCGGAAGTCCTGCCCATTAATTTATCTCGTTTTCGTCACATTGAGACACTTACACAACAAAACAATCATGGTGCAGAAATTTTATTGTGGCTGTAGCTAATTAGATCTCAACTTTTTGAAATGGTTGATAACGATTCGAATCAAAGTTCAGTTGAGGATTCTACGTTGATGAATACACTGCAAGAGATTTTCAGTTTTTACAAACGATTGTTAAACCTTTGATAAATATGATAAAGTGCTCAAAATCTCGTGTTAAATAAATAATGGCAGATTGTATGAATTTTGTTTCCAATCCACCAAGAAGAGTGCTTATAGTTTGCATTTTACTTGTCACTGCGTCTAAGAGTATTGTTCTTCTATATTATATTAATATACATTATTTAGATCTAGAAGACGTACCAGCTCAGAAGAAACCAGTGCCCAGGTCACAACTTCAATCTGGTATCCGCTTCCTCTAGAGATCTATTTTCTCTATTAAAATCCAGATTCTCTTCTTCAGTTTGTCAGTTGAGACTTTGTGAGTTTTACATACAAGAACATTAATTTCAAGTATGTGTCGTTATATTCTATTCTGAGTTTATCCCTCATCCAACGACAAAAATCATTGATAATATTATTATCGCCATCATCATCACCGCTTTGATGATCATCTATTTCATCATAAGCATTTTTGTCCCCATGATTTCAATTGTCGCCACTAGAATTTCCTATTGAACATAAATGTCATTGTTGCTATCAAAGTCACGGTGTAAACAGAAACTTCCTGCAATATTTTGTTAGCGCCATCCCAATCAAATAAATGATTGACACAGATCTTTAACATAGTCGAAAGGAGAAAGAAATACAACAAAGTTTCATGGATTTTATATCTAATAACAAACACTGAAATATTAAAGACGGGCAGAAAACATTTGAAGCAACAAATCATGATTTTATAGTTGTATTTCTCAAAAATGTCCAAAATCTTAAGATAATGTTAATCTCAAAAGCTATCAAGGCTCACAAATTAAAGTAAAAGACGCAAAAAATCACCTGAAATGGCAAGAGGTTTCGTCCATACTTTTTAATCGAATACAATCAGGTAATAATCCAAAGTTTATTAAACACATCTTTTAAAGCTATCATATCAAACAATGTCATTTATTACACATACATAAAGCAATAATTTCAAAAGTTTTAAAACTTGGAAAGTCTTGACTTGATGACTAGAGCTTGAATGTATTTAGTAAGACCTCAATCTCCCTAGGAGTGAGTTCTGATTCTTGTAAAACCCATTAAAAATTGTCATTTAATCCTCTCAACGCTATCCGTTACCCTCACGCTGTGTCTGTCTGCCTGTCTATCTGTCTATCTGTCAGTCTGTCTTTTTCTGCCTCTGTCTCTCTCTCTTCCTTTTTATCCCTCCTCATTAATATTCATTTTTTTGCTCACGGAGCCTCAACTTTTTTTTTTAAAAAATCAACTATAACTATATTAAACAAGATGTGTCCATGAAACATAATTTTTCAGATATTTAAAGGTTTAACCAGCAAATTCGGCATCTTGAAGGTAATCGCTTAAACAAAGACATAGTAAAGTGTTTCAAGTAATTCATATTATAATCGCAGAAAATCTGCATTATGCTGCATCAAATAGCTTTCATCGTGAAGTTATGAAATTTTTTAATTAATTAAACCACATTTTCACCCTTTCCAACCCACAAAATTAGAGATTGGTAAAAACAATATATCATATGTGTTTATCAACCCTTGAGAAGTTTGGTATCTCAAAAGATTTTTTCTCTAGAGAAGACATTAATGATTCTGTATATGTTGGAAAGACATAATTATGTATACAGTATGTCGTACAACTCATCGTTACCCGTTAGAGGTAATAAACGACAAGCTCATTGTTTGAATAAACAGACTACAATCACCGTAGCGTTTAATTATCGCATACCTTAGAAAACTGAGCGATTTGTAGAATACAAAAGAAAAAAAAAAAACAACGCAGAGAGATAATACAAAGAAACAAAAATCAACAACTATCCCCCCTTGAAAAAGTAAAGAAAAAACAACAAACCGAACCAAACTATTAAAGATCGAGACAAAATTGACAACTGTAGACAAGCAAATAAGTAAATAGATGGACAGGTATAAACTAAGAGACAGATAAAACCCAAAAATTAAAGATCTTTGGAGCACAGAGGGCCAAGGTAATCATACTTTTAACCTTAAGTTGTTTGCAAAATATTCTTGTTTTTTTTTTTGGAATCAATAGAAGCAAAGTTTTTTTGGTCGTGCTAAAGAAAATTGCTGTATTATGTGGAAAATCTCTATAATATCATTAACTCGACTTTTATAGAACTTGCTACACAATCACATTTTAATGATGAATACGTAAATCTACCCAACTCACATAATTGGAAACAACATTATTATTTACTTATATCGTTGTAAGCCATGTGGTAGGAAACAAAGGCCATTTCATATTGATTACATTGCTGTTGTGTGGCAATAGAACAACTTTAATGATATAAGAAAAGCATATCTAGACAGGTAAGTATCAAATAAATTGATATGAAATAAAATTTTTTTTACTAGTTGCTGTTATGTCATTTAAAAAAAAGAAAAGGTCTCCACACGAATTAAAACATCTTATCTTAACTTCTTATGGAATGAAACAAAACTTCCTGGTAAAGTAAATAGCGGCTGTGCATAATATAAAAAGTGGCATTGATACAATTTGCATACATAGATTTTTCTTTCTGTCGTTATCCTAGAAGTTATATCTATTGAAAAAAACCCAACCAAAATAACCTGTATATCCCTTGCATAAAACGTATTTCCGTTTTTCCCTAGTTCATTTCATAGCAAGATGAAATGCAGTCGTATTACATGCAACTATCATAACTTTGACATAATGCCCGATTTGAAACACACATTACGGATAATAATTATTGTAAATAAAAATGAACGTAGTGAATTATCTTAAAATACAAAAGATATCGCGCCTTATCTACTTTTATTTCTATTAATCTTCTTTTCGCCCTGTCTGACCACACAATCTAAATGTGTCAAATTGAATAATGCTTGTGAACACTGCTACATTTCCATGCAATCTTAATCAGAAGGAGCAATACACTCTCCTGTGTTATTAAAAAAAAAAGAAGAAAAAAGTATTTTTTTAACAGACATTCAAATGTCTAAAACATATACCAAAAATGCAAATGTTATTGTTTCTAATGGTCTTGTGGGTTGTTGTTTTGTTGTTGTTGTTGTTGTTGGAATATTCAGGTTAAAAAAATGCATGAGAAATCAAACACCACACTTTATTTCGGCTTTCTTGTATACTCCCTTTACGTTTTATTGGGGAAAAAAGGAACTCAAATCTGGATTGAGCTTGAAATGATTATAACTTGATCTGCTTGATTTTTGCCTTGAAAATCAGATACCAAGAAAAATAACGAGACAACTTTCAATAAAAAAATAAAATACCGGAAAAAAGCTTAAAAGAGACACAAAACACAAACAAATACAAACATAAAAACGAATGGAACAGACGAAAGAAAATAAAACCCCCCAGCAACTTAGAGGGTGATAAGAATGATTATTTTTCGTAAAGATTACCGCATACCCTTGCTTTTTAATGATTTTAGTTAAAAAACATAATTACTCTCTTTCTGTGACAACTAGTCTTTCATTATTTCTGATAGGGGTGTGGTAACAACGCTTTCAGCACCTCGTGAACACTTCGTGTTATTATGGCAACAAATTCGAAAGGCGTTTACAGCGAGTTTCGAAGGAAAAAATATAATTATATTATAGCAATGCTCTAAAAATATACAAAAACAATACATATACTTGACTTAACGGCCATATTCAGAGAAGTCATTAGACATTAGAGTATTAACAATATAATTACGACAAATTGAAAAGGAAAGTCATGGAAAACTCTCAAGACCGTAAAATTAAAAAAAAAATAATGAAAAGAAAAAAGAATTGAGAAAATGTTGTTTGCCCTCCATTTTATCATCACACCCGCTCGTGGAATGCATTTCTCATATTTTTCAACCATAACTTTTCTTTCAGCGGGTCTCGCTAGCCTCAAAACTTATCGTTGTTTTCCTTCAGAGCTCGTTTTCTGGTGCTCCTTAGACTATTTCCTCTCCTCTCTCTCAATTCTTCTCTGAAATCTTGTAAACAGAAAATAATCATGTATCTAAAGACTCACAAGATCTTAAATTTTCATTAATGCATTGTTCCTTAAATACAAATTTTACCAAAGAAAGTTGAGTTGTCAAAGGTGTGGACGTTTTTAGAATGAGCTTTTATAGGTCCTTTTTTACAATAAAAATCGTTACATTTGTAGAAATCCGAAGTTTCACTTTACTTGAAATACATTTCCATTAGGTTAGTCAAATCGCTTTTAAGAATAAGTATGAAGTAGAATGACTGGTTTTCCAAAAATCTATGCTCATACTAAAAACAAAAAATTAATCAAAATTAAGAAATGAATAAATTTCCCAATTTGAAAATTGCTCGGATATTTTAATATGGTATTGGAGAAAAAAACTTACATTAATCAGAAGTATCCTCTTTATTATTGCAAAATATGGTGCACTTAACGCTTTACTTAAAAAGGGAAAAAAAACAACGTTTGCTTATTTTCATTTACACTTATTTATTTCACTTCATTTTTAATTGATATAGTAACTTTGTTTGCACAAATGTTATTTTTTTTATAACTTCTGAAGTGTCCTATATTTCATGCTTATTGTACTACAATCTATTTCAAATGCTAAACATTTTTGAGAAAAATAGATTTAGGAGATTATTGTTTAAACTTGCCTCATTATGTAACGCTAACTCTTCATGTGGCAAGCTTTACTGTACCTAAAATGGCTTTAGAAAACAAAAAAATGATTCCCCCTCTACATCTTGACTATAGACGTTGTGCAGGCAATACACAGTTTGATAAAGTTCTTTAAGAACGTTGTCTTGGTCATGATCTTGGTTTAAGAAGCACACGTTTTCAAAACATTCAAAAATCACAATATTTACATTTAAAGTACAAAGAAAGCTAATCTACGCTAAAATTGGGGATAATAAAGTATTTTTTTAAAAGTTTGCAGCACCTAAAAATTATAATTTGACTCTGCAATTACGTAGTGAATGCTCATCAAATTTGTTAGGAATATGGATTGAAATCAAACCAAAACCATGCTGAAATCAAAAGGATCTAATATTTAACACAAATTAGCAAAGGGATCTTAAAACATGCATACATTAAAATAAGAAGTGAGTAGCTTATTGACCTTGTAAAAATATGTACATCACCTGAACAAGGCAGTGGTCAAACATGTAAAGTAATGTCCCCCGTGTAATAATAAAAAACCAACAAAGAACACTGAAGTTAATAGTGATACCTTTAGATTTCAACAGTCATTTTGGTCTAGGCATCTAAGGGGATTTTTCAATGCCAAAGTTATTTCTTTTTCATTTTATCTACATTAAAAAAAAACCAACACTTTGTCAGTCTTTCACACAATAAAGAAATCTTTTCCATCTGATTCACAAGAATGACATAACCTGCCTGTGTATAAGTGAGTGTTGCGAAGTCTGGATCTTTAATCAGCGACATGAAGGTTATCGATGCATACCAAAGATATTCTTAGCTATAATTAGTATCCCCCACTTTGCTGCCCCCCTGCTATGGGCGGTTGACCATAAAGTGTTGCTGGAGGAGATGAATCGGAAGGAATCTGTCCACTTTGCATGCCAACCATAGAATCAGGCGCTCCACCCATGTGGTTCATGGTAGAGTTCAAGTGATGAGAGTACATCGAACTTTGAGGCAGAGGAGGAGCTTGCTTATTGTAGGCTCCACCCATTATGCCAGGAGGGGGCGGTCCTGGAGGTACAGAAGAACTCGTGTTGCTGTATAAGCCAGGCCATTGGTTCTCCATTGACGTAGACGAGGGAGGAGGATAAGCAGAAGTGGGAGACGGGCAAGAACTGTGATGTTGAATATCCTGTCCTTGACTTTGGTCACCAATAGGTCTTTGAGAATACCCGCCTCTATTGTCACTCCCACTACCCGTTCCTGTCGCTAGCATTGAGGGAGGAGGAGGAGGAGGAAGTCCATAGCCACCTCCGATCATCCCAGCTTTGTTCAAAGTGTTGTTATTGTTGATATGAATGTGATGGTTGTTATTTATATTACCTCCAATATCACCGCCACCGGCGCCATTATTGCTACTGCCATTCATCAAATGGTGATGGCCGTTACCCATGTATCCGCCAGCTTCAGAGGTCGCTACGTGTGCAAGAGACCAAATTTTTGGTCTCCCATCTATCATTCCTTGCTGTAAGTGGTGAGAGCTTTGATGCTGATGGTGCTTTGCAGCTTCTCCAGGACCTCCATAGCCGCAGTTTATGTCGCTCAGGCCAGAGTCGTTGCTGTTGGAACACAGAGAGTCTGGCCTGTTGAGGAAGGAAGAAGAGGTAGACGGGAGGTTGGAGCTGGCCGCAGATGACCCTCCAATGTGTTCTGAGGTGTGATGGTTTAGTCTAGATGTTCCTGGCATGTTTCCAGTGGGATACGGTAAATTCCCACCAATGCAATTTGTGCTGCTGCTTGGATGGGCATTTCCAATCGGGGAAGTCATGTGACCGCTCATTCTTGCGACATCATTGGAAGATGTTAATGAAGTCATAATATGACCGTTGCTACTAGGGGAGGAAGACGAGACTGATGACGACATCTGCCTTTCTCTATTATCTCCGAACTCTGGAGGAAGCGACAGAAAACTTGGAGGCGTGGTTTCTGACACAGAAGGAGGTGCGAAATCATGTAGGCGTGGCTGCGGTAGATGTGGGAATGGTCTACGAGACAGGTAGGTGGAGTGTTCTCCAGGCTGGTAGTTGTGGGAGGAGCTACCAAACATATGGACTGTGCGCATGGTAGTCGTAGAGGAAGTTTGCTCTGTAACATCATCAGACAACTGACCTTCTGTGGATGGGGATATGAATACATAAGGATCATAATGATATTTGAACAAACTAGATTTGTTTTTTTAAGCTAGCTGTAAGAAAAACATCTAAAAAAAGTCTCTTAAAAAATGGTACAAAAAAATACCTAAATAGAATGCAATGCATGTTACACTTAAAACAAGTTTGGAGTTGGATTCTTTTCAAAACTTTTTCTTGATTTAAAAAATCTGATTCCTCAACTCCAAAGCCATGGAGTGCAGTGTTAATATCACGAAGTTCCAAACTGGAGATATGACAAAATACAAGATGAATTTTGCATGGAGGTAAAAAGGGGCATTAACAATAACAGAATCTCTGAAGAAGACAGAGACTTTGGAAAAGGTTCTCCAGTGCAAGGAACGGACTTAGACACCTGTGATAGACAAGTAACAAGGAAGTTACATTCAAAAATGATGGAAGACGATATTGGGAAACTGGGAATTTCCATGTGGTGAATCCTGAGGTCTGGAAAGAAACAAGATACTTTTGAGGAACAAAAAAAACCGATTGCATGCAAGAGGGATGCAGAGAAAAAGGAAGGTATAGATAGATAGATAGATATAGCGTAAAAAGAGAGAGATGGAAATAGAGATATGAAAGAAGACGAAAGAATAAACATGAAGAGGAAAAGATGTGTTTAGTAAAATGATGACTTATGAGGAAAATACGAAAGCAATAAATAAAAAGAGTCTGACGCACTATGCAAATAGCGCATGACTCAAAAACTCGAGGAAGAAAATAAAAATAAAAGGAGGTATAAAAAGAAGTGAGATCATCATACATAGTATTTGCATAGTTGCTTCATGTAAGTATAAAAAAGGCCATGGATTATACAGTAAATTAAAACTAAACTTTTGCTCTTCCTTCAGCAATCTCATTTCAGACAAATTAATTTTTTTTTTTTTGGCAAATTAGAAAAATAGCTATGTGTTGCATTGAACCATTAAAAATCATTTTATGAACATTTCGAATTTGCACACCAGGAGAGATGATTCTGTTATAAATCTGATTACTAATAGCCTCAACCTCTCTCTTCCTCTCCTTGTCTCTCTATGTCTCTTTCTTTCCCTTCATTTTCTTTCTTCCCCCCTCTCCCCCTCCCTAGAATGTCCCTCTCTCTTCCCTTCCTTGACAAATCTAAATTTTTTTCGCTTTTTTTCTTGTTTTACTTTTCTCCATTTCTATCTATCTATCTATCTGTCTACTTAAAGAATAATCTATCTAATTCTCAATATCTCCTACTAATCTCCTCCTCCTTTCCTGTTTCTCTGCAATTCCTGTAACTAAATTCCGCTCTTTTTGTCTCTTTCTCTCCTTCCATGTCTCTTCCTCTCTCTATCTCTGTATGTCTATCTGTCTGCTTGAGTCTCTGGTTCTGTCTCCCTTAGGTGTCAGTGTTCGATTTCTCCTTTCTCTGTGAACACCTTATTGGCACAATTGGTGAGAGAGACCCAGATGCTTGTGAGGACACCCAAGCTCTAACGTTACTCCTGGTTGTAGAACAGCAGGACGGCGACATGGCCACGCAGACATCCGATAGGGATCAGTAGTGCCCTTGCTGGCATTCCACACGGGTCAAGCCCAAAAAATAACGACGGAGCATCTAAGGTGTGCCCATTAGGTTAAAAAAGCAGCAAAGGACAGTGCTATTGTCATAATGGAATGGTGATTTTGCACCATCAGTCAAATTTTGGGAAAGTAGAGCCGCCTTTGTGATATGTCTGGTTATGTTTGATTAAAAGAAAAATCCCCAGTCATAACTTTAAAATATTTCAATGAAAGCTTGATATACACAATAAAAATTGTGCTATTGGTTGACTTGGTGTTACTCATTGAGATATTAATAACTCAAAACGAAGTAATAATTTAGCCTCAATTTTGCAAACTTTAGATATTTGACTTTATTCAAAACATAGTGCTACAAAACGTCAAAGAGGCTAGACGGTATAAAACGATGCCTTGCTGAAAATTTAACGCCGCAATTAAACTCGTATGATTTAAAAATTCGAAAATATTATAGACACTTTAATCTGATTAACGTCGCATAAATCAACTTCAACATTTCAGACGGAGATTTCAATTATGAATAAATCTTTGCTTAATTATACAATTCCTGAGTGCCGTAAAAATTTTATAAGAAACAGGCAACTTCAAGCTAAGTCGAAGATAGGGCTGATTACATGTCATTTGACCCTCCCAGAAGATGACTTTAGTCAGGAATCAAACAGGGGATTCATGGAACCCTGTAAGTTTTAATCCAAGATTGTACCGACTCAGCTATGTAGCGTCCCTTTTACCAACACTCGATAATCTGTCACCATTAAGCCGTGAAAAAAATGTCATATTTCAATTATTTTCTTCTTTTATGAAAATATTTATATTTGAACGATAAACAATAGCCATGTCATAAAACGCTCATTCTGCCAAGATTTGAATTTCGGAGAAAAGGGAACAATACATTTCTTTTGCTTTTTTTTTCTTTTCATACTTTCTTTTCATTGTAACATTTTGATTCATAAATTCTGCTTTATAAAACACCGATGGTCAAGATAAAAATATCAATGACACTTAAAGGCATATAAATGAAACCTTTGCACATATTAGCTTTTTAAAGAAAAGATAGTGAGGGAGATTAAGTCAAACGAAAAAAAAAGATCTTTAAGCAATAAGTGGCTAGAATTCAAAGCACTTCAAACTAAAAGCGACTAGTTGTCAAATCTATTCAAAACTATCATTCACATGCAAGTTTTTACATTTTTCCCTTGTTTCCTCGTCCTTTTTTTCTGTCCAACTTTGCCCAGACAAAACACACATTCTTAACCCTAAATTTCGAAACAGAAGCGTGATTCATTTCACAAAGATAATATTGTTTGCTCTAAAAAGCATGCACTTAAATATCTTGCCTTCTTTTGTATTACTGCCTTTGACTGATAAAAGTTTTTAGTTTACGTTTTTGTATCTTCAAGAATGTTTTTTTCCATTATGACTAACACATTAGTCTTTATGACTAAACACCATTTTTACCTTAACGAGGGAGACACAATGCTGGAAAAAAATTATTTCAGGTTGCAGAATAAAGAAAACAAAACAAACGGAAAAAAATAATAACAGGAGATGGATTCAGCAAGTGAATACCTCCCCCCCCCAGATCTGTATAAAAGTAATGTTTTCTACTAGCGACAAATATTAAGTCACTGCTACTGTGGAGTGAGGTGATGCTATCCTCCACGAAGTAAACTTCTCCGCAGTAAATTAAGATGAAGCGACAGCACTTCTGTTACATTATTTTTCCTTTTACAGATATGACAATGATATACTATCAGCTCCTGTTACCTAACGATGCACTGGTTTCCAGGCATTAGTTTCCCTCAAGCCTATGTGTCATCATAGATCCAAGAAAGTTGTCATGAAAAGTTGTCTCTGGTGGTGTGTACCTAACACAGTGTTCTTCTATAAGGCGCCTGATCACACAATTTCCATTTTTGAGAGTGGAGGAATGCGTTATGCGTTGTCTCATTCTTCAAAACATTAATTTTGGTACCTTTCAATGTTTTCTCTCTTTTGTTATATTATCAGAAAATGTAAATAAACAATATCATCTTTGCTGCACCATTATTTTTCGGTATCAAAGTGGTGTTTTTGTGCGAAGAAAACCATCCTCATAACACGTTTGAAAATCGGATTTGATAAGAGAGTTTTAATTCAAGTCTGCAACAAGTGCCACTCATAACAATTTTACAGACACTCAAAGATTCATAACACTTTGCAAATAAAAATTTCTGATTATTTTCGCTACTCCAACGGCTACTGCAAAAAAAAAAAAAATTACCTATTTCATGTAACGAAATGAGATGGACTTTACAAGGCGAGTGTTGACGATTTATTCAGATTTTTGAAGTAAAAATTCAACCTTTCTTATGCCACCATTTGCATCTCTCTCCATACGTCTTTACCTTCGAGGTTTCTTCAATAAGAAAGATTAAGCCGTTCTTTTCATTACACAAGTTAAATTATCTCAACCTTTAGCACAACCGCAAGCATTGTTGGTTATTTTTTTTTAATTAATTGCTTGCTCGTGCTGTTGCTGACGGCTTTGTACGAGCGCAGAGAACTTTTGGATTACTAAGTCTCTGTTTTATCCTTATTTTCTTTATTAATGTTTATGTTAGAGACGAGGTTGGAATAAACAGTGTCTGTACCCAATGACACTTATGACGGCGCATGAAATGTCACAAAAGTCAATTGTTCGTTCTGTCCTATATGCTATAAATAGCACAAAATTTAGTTACAATTCGACATGAGGCAAAAAATAACAATTTTGCAGATTACCAAGGTCGGTACAGAATTCAATTTCTATCTCTTTTCCCCGCCATTTCAAAGAATTTAGACATGCCCGTGTAAAAATGAATTCAATACAACAGTCCAATAGGCGTTGTCGTGAAAGATACTTTTGTGTAATATTCACATATAAATTTGAGATTAACCTATAAGTGAAAACAAAATGAAGGGCTCGCAAATTGGTCATGAGGGAATATAAATGGTGAATTTTGATGATAAATAACTCTGCAAAGGAAACATTATGCTGCCCGCAAGTTCTATTATAAGGAACTTTTTGATTCAGGAAAGTGTTTTAATCAATATAATAAAGCAAAAGTTCGCACATCGTAACAAACAAAGAAAAGAAGCAATACAGACAAACAGAGGATGGGAAAGAAGGGAAGAAAGATAGAGATAAGGGGAGGCTTGAGGGAGGAAGGTAAAACAAAGTTAATTTGTAGCCGTGTTTAAACAAGACTCAAAAAAAAAAAGAAAAGGCACAGTATTCAAAAATTGAAATAATAATCATGAATTTCTTTAGAAATGTACGCGAAACACGTCTATCTATAAAGAGTAACAAAGACAATGAAACTGAAGACTGACTATAAAAAGGCGATGCAGATTGGAAGAGTAAGGATCCAAGATACGTAGAGTCGGAGGAGTGCGATGGGGACACAAGATGAAAAACCGCCTGTCATATCTGTCTCACAGCAACTTGGAACGGTGACCAGAACAGCTCTGACCGGCTGAAAGCCTGGACAGTAGTATTACATACAGATTTCCTCGGCTCTAATAGCTAGGCTTTCCACTGCTGGTCGTAATCTTGCCCTGCTAATAATAATTCTTGCTTGATCGATATTTAAGGTTGTGGAGACTATATTGTTGGTACCGTATAAGATGATTTGTAATAAGATTTTCATAGTTATATTGTCAGGGTAAGGAGTGAGCGACATCCTTTCATAACTTAGTCAAAAAGTTTTTTCAAGATAGTCCTGGAGAGTGGTTTCGTTTATCTACCTTTTACCTTCCAGGCAGTGTCAACTTGCATCGGTCCCTCCCCCCCTGTCCTTTTCTCATTCTTCTCTTACATTCACATATACCTCTCTCTTTTCCTATTTCCCTAAAACTCCCATCTCTTCCTCCTGTCAAAGCAACCCTTTTTTCGGTTGGCCTTATTCCCAGGGGAAAGCTGCGCTTGTCACCAAAATACCAGTAAGCCCGGGGGATAATGGTGGGATTTGTCTCTAAGCTCATTAATTTTATCCACCATCTTACGGTTTTTTTCCGTGTCTAAGGTTAACTCCGTACTTAACCGCAGAGTGCGGCTCTTCGAGGACGGACCTGAGTTTATGCTTTCTCTCGCCTGTTTTGCCATCTTCATGCGTTATGTATACAGGGGGTATGCGACGAAACGATTTAATTAATCTTACCACTGGTTAATTAAATGAAGGATACATTTCGTCAGTCATTTAAAATAAAAATTCAGTTTTAATGGATGTATTACGTTAGATGGTAATTATTATTTATAACCGGTGTGACTCACTGACTTTGAGAGGAATGTGATAAGAGATATTCAGAATGAATATCGCCGAAAAGCGGACAAAAAAAAAAAAAGAACAAGATGATTCCAGATATACAAAAATTTATGTGAATATACACAGATAAATCGGTGTCTAAAAAAATAGAGAGGAAGAAAGAAAGGAGATTGATAGAGAGAGACAAAGAGAGAGACAGAGACAGAGACAGACATACAGAGAGACAGATAGAGAGAGAGGGAGAGAGACAAGAGAGAGAGAAAGAGAGATAGATAGATAGATAGATAGATAGATAGAGAGAGAGAGAGAGAGAGAGAGAGAGAGAGAGAGAGAGAGAGAGAGAGAGAGAGAGAGAGAGAGAGAGAGATTTTGAAATAAAAAAAAAACAAACAAACAGTTTGAACTCGACAAAATTAATAAATTTGTCATAACACTTAAGCGAAATTAAACTATTTTTTCAGACAGTGTGTTTTGAGAAGGAAAACAATAGAGTTTCAATGTAGAAGAAACAGTTAATGGGAAGGTCCTTATCCGCAATGATTGTAAGGGACTCGCATTAAACAAACTTTGTGAATTAGAATAATCATATCTGGATCGATTCATGATTTGATGTTAAATAATCTAAATAAAAAGAAATATCAGAAGCCTATACTACTATGTATTCATTTGGGTATGTGAGAAATAATTAAAACTGTTGACAAAAATTGTTTTTTTTTTTTGTTCATCCTTTGAAATCTAGTTAAGATTCGGACCTAGTCTCGTTTCACTGTTTGTAGCTGATGTAGACTATGTGATTTAGTTCCTAGTTATATCTCCCTACCTCTGTCACAACTCTTCTTTTCATCTTTGGGAGATTTGTCTCCTTTATGTTCTTCATCATCACTTTCATGACTGCCAGCCTTGTCTTTGCTGTCATCGTCGTCCTCGTCGTCTTCATCATCGCCCCCATTGTCCCCTCCAGGTTTGTTGCGGGGAGACCAAGTCATTTTGTTCTCCTTCTTCAGGCGCCTCCGTGCGTTAGCGAACCAAGTGGACACCTTTAGAGATAAACATAATGGTGAAGCCATGGATGGGAAAGTTGGGTGATTGAAAAAAGATCCGAAATAAGTCATTTATGGCAACATTATCGTGAAATAAGTAACCACGGCATAAAAGATATTGTAAATTATGTTTTCAGAAATCCTTTCTCAAATAGTGTTCTTTCAAAAGACGGTTGTGATCACACGGACTGCCGCTACTACCGCTGCATCTGATACATGTTGTACTTCCTTGACTGTTGGTGCTACTACAACGTTACTGCCACTACTACCACCACTACTACTGCTACTACTACTAGTACTACTACTACTACTACTACTACTACTACTACTACTACTACTACTACTACTACTACTACTACTACTACTACTACTACTACTACCACCACTACTACTACTATTAGAATTCGCTCGCCCATTCATCTATCTATATTGACCTACCTGTGTGAGGGTCATCTTTGTGATGATAGCCAACATTATTTTTTCCCCTTTGGTTGGATATGGGTTTTTCCTATGCTCGTACAGCCAAGCCTTGAGTGTATTTGTGTTCTCACGAGTCGCGTTCTTCCGGCGCGCGGCGCTGTTGATGTCCATGCCGCCATATCTGGAACAATAAGCTACAGAGTGAATCACTGTGGCTGTTAGGGATTCAGCACCATGATCTGGTCTTCTTTCACATGGTCAAGCAGGTTCGATAGTAGAAAACAGATTATTAAATTTTTTATCTTTCGCAGCTTGTAACATATCAATGTTTTAATTTTCACTTATTTGTATAATTTAAAACGTTAGAGGCGAAAAAACTCAGATTCAAGCAGAACAGATATTTAGATTTGGCAACAAAAGTATATCAAGATGATAAGATTTCTTTGTTAAAAATCCATTAACTCATGCAGGACTGTGGTCCAGTTATTTTAAGGCTTTCTTTCTTTTCCTCCTACAGGTTTGTAGTCTCGCAAAAGATAAAAACGCTAATTTAAAAAATTCCTCTGCATTGCCTGAGAAGATTTATGCTAATTGAAATTTGGTATCATAAAACGTTTTTGGAGAAAATTCCAATACATTTTCCTCTAATACCTCTTTACACAAAAAATTTGAGTAGAGGCCAATGTGAGAAAACTTTAAGAATACTAAAGTGTCTGGATTTTTATGAAAAGAAATTGACAGGCGACAAAAGATTAAAATGCTATGAATGTCAAAGTGTAGTATTTATATTCCTTTGCCAATTCGCTTCTCTTTATATCTTCACAAGCATCCTCTGGGGCTGATTGATCTCATTACATAGATATACAACACTGCTCAAAACCTTTATTGTTAATGGTCAGTGCGATAATCATTATTTTAATATAAACCATTCGCATGTTTATATAAGCATCAATGTTACAATCATCAGCTTCATCGATAATCCTCATTATCTTAACTAAAGGTATTGTTGTCATCATCATCATTATCCAACATTATAATTATTTTAAGCATTTCGCTAAAGTCTTTGCTCAAAACAACAATAAAAATGCTTAACTTTTCACTTGAGAATAAGTGAAAACCACTTCTAATACGTTTTCTCTAGTTATGAGCGTAATTCATATTTTCTCTGTTAAACTCGGCAACACGCGCACTCACGTGCTTGGGTAAGGATATGCTGGCATGCTTGTTGGGTCATATGGATAGCAAGCTGGGCTCTGGCCTATTCCCCTCCAACTTTCTCCAGCATCTTTCAAGTCATAGGGAGAGTTCTGAATAATGAAGACAAAAAATAAAGGTAAAAATAATGTTCACTTCTCGATAAATGAATATGAAACTCGTTGGATTGGTCAACCTTTCCAAGAAACTCATGCGACTGTTAATACGCCTCGGGATGAAAGTTCTCTCAACACGACATCAACGACTGATTGATGAATGGATAAACTGGTTATTTGAGTGATTGATATTCTATCCACTTTATAGCCATCTTAGGTCTCCAATGTCCCTCTTTGAACTGGCATGAATTATCTCACTGCATCGGTTTTAGGGTCAAACACAGCGTAATTACTACGATGCATATGATAACTTTCTAATTTGTCCACAAAGTTAAGACCACCACGACCACCACCACCATCACTGCTGCTGCTACTACTGCTACTACAACTACTACTACTACTACTACTACTACTACTACTACTACTACTACTACTACTACTACTACTACTACTACTACTACTACTACTACTACTACTACTACTACTACTACTACTACTACTACTACTACTACTACTACTACTACTACTACTACTACTACTACTACTACTACTACTACTACTTCTACTGCTACTACTACTAATGCTGCTGCTGCTGCTACTTCTACTACTACTACTACTACTACTACTACTACTACTACTACTACTACTACTACTACTACTACCACTACTACTACCACCACTACTACTACTACTTCTACTACTACCACCACCACCGCCGCCACCACCATCACTGCTACGTAATAATGATAATAATAATAATAATAATAATAATAATAATAATAATAATAATAATAATAATAATAATAATAATAATAATAATAATAATAATAATAATAATAATAATAATAATAATAATTTGATTTCTTTAACTCTTTGTTCTTATGTGTCTTCTTCAATTTCAGAACTTTTAAACTAATCGTCATTGCATCAAATCATTTGTTTGGCCATGATGAAGATCTAGATTTTTATCCTTTCTTCCCTGGCCATATCTCCTCTCTTCTTCCTTGTGTCTGCCCCTGTCTCGACCAAGTAAGCATTCAGGCCAGATACCTCTCCTCAGTCAACTCTTGACTGACGAGGCCCATCGATCACAGGCCATTAGCACCTGCGTGGTGGCGGGCTCTCGTAACCCCCTCACCTGGGGGTGAAAACTGATGGTTGACCGTCACACTCACGGACCACGCATCCTTCTCCATAGCAATGAGGCCATCTAGGTAGCAACTTTTTTATTTACACTTTCAAAAAGATTTCTTTCTCATTTGAGTTAATGAAAGTATTCTCTTTGCATCTTTTCTAGAATAACCACCAAATGAAGTTCAGTTTATTGGTGTTAGTGGATGTCTTCGTGGGTATCATCTTGTTAACTCTTATGTGTCTAATCAAGGCTTTTTATCATAAATCCAGATCTCATATGCTTAAGACAAGAACAAGATGTACAAAGTTTTAAAATATTTCATACATAAATCCACGCAGAAAGCACCATAATCATCATCTGACATAGCGCCCCACTCTCCTTTTGCCCATCCGCTCTCTCTCTCTCTCTCTCTCTCTCTCTCTCTCTCTCTCTCTCTCTCTCTCTCTCTCTCTCTTCATCTTTTGCTCATGGATTATAAAACGCTTAATACACCTCTTTCTCTACCATATATCCTCCTCCTCAACTTCTTTTCTCATTTAAGCTGTGCTTTTTCTCTGCCTTCTGTATTATTATGGCTACTGCTATTGCTGCAGCCCTCCTCCCCCCCTCCCCCCTCTCTCTCTCTCTCTCTCTCTCTCTCTCGCTCTCTCATCATCATCATCATCATCATCATCATCCTCATCATGATTATCTTCATGCATTTTGAAAAGTTGCCCGTCATAGTGGGTTAACAAATATCCATAACTTGTCAAATTCTGAAGGGTTCATGGCGGACACTTGAGACAGCTTTGAGACAAAACCGTGACAACAAGTTGATTCCCACAGGGGACATCACTCAGGGAGCAACCAAAACCGTCTCACTGACCGCACATCCGAAACCCTTAAACGATTGTTAGTTTAGTTTTAAATCCAATACTTCGACTTATACTCGTACTCTTGTATCATGGGAATACTATTGTTACAAGAAAAATATGTTGATAAATGCAAATTTAATTTCAAACAAGGCTTAAGTAGAACAAGAATTAAATAAAAGAATCGCGGCCACAAGTTTTCCATTATATTCTTTTTGTAATTCCCTTTCCTTTCTTAAATTAAAAAAGCATGAAACAGATGAAAGTAACATTTCAGATAGAATGAGAGTGCCAACGAGAAATCAAGGCTAAATAGATAGAAAGATAGATAGATAAATGAATACATAAATAGATAGATAGATAGATAGATAGATAGATAGATAGATAGATAGATAGATAGATAGATGGACAGGTGGATAGATAAATACATAAGCACATAAACAGATAGAAAGCTAGAGAAAAAGATAGACTGATAGAGAGATTAAAGTACACAGGTAGTGAAAGAAAGAGTAAAAGAAAGAATGGATCAGTAACGGTCTGAGACACAGATATTAATTAAACTGAAATTTTTAGTTCTCAACATCAAGATAAAAAATCTGATGGTTAAAGCACTCCACTTTCAGTATCTCAAGTTGAGGTTCCTGACCACAAGATAAATCTAACTTTTGAAAAGACAAAGGCTGACAGCAGATTTTTTATCTTGATGTTGAGAACTAAAAATTTCAGTAAGCATAACGCTCTATTTTTAGCATGTATATCATTTTGTCTTATATTGTATGATTTCGGAATCTACATTTCGAAACTAAACCATAACTTTGTAGGCCTTAAGGAATCTTGTAAGCCTGTTCTGTACTGTGAACAATATCTTAAAATTCGAACATGACATCCTTAACAACAATAAACCGACATCATTCATAACTAAAACCAAAAATCAAAGTGAGAACAAGTATTGGATAATTTTTAACAACCCAGTAAGAAACAAATGTAAAGTATTCGTTAAATATAGGATCTAGTGACATCTAAGATAAAGAAAAATCAACCGTCCCATCTGTGTTAGCTTTAATCAAAGTGGGTGCTATTGAGAAAGTCTCAGTTTTATTGGAAAAGTTTAGAATGTGACGAACAAAATTTTGCATAATAACAAGTAAAGAAGGCAATGAAATGGCTTTAATGATCTAAAAAACGTATACTATTATCTTGCAAATTTTATTAGCTTTCGGTTTCTTCTAAAGGTGTGATTCAAAACATGATAAGACTGCACAAGAGCAACTGAACTTGTAAAATCCAAATAAACTGTGTCAACAATTTTCGATGACAGTCCCATCAAAGGGCTTCATTGTGTAGTCCCTACCAGTATATACTTTTCAATTAAAAAGAAAAAAAAATAACCCTTGAAAAACATTAAGGGTAAACAAATTTTAACACTTAAAAAATCTTCCAACATAGTACGGGTAATGTTTGAAAAACGGTAGTTTTTGGTAGTTATTACTGTAACAATTATTAGTACTGACTTTTTTTTCATATGATTAAAATCGTAATTATATTACTTTTATTAATGTTGTGTTTGCTACTGCTGTTACTGATATCACAATAGCTCTAATATCTATCATCATCCAGATCATTCCTACCATGATCACAGCAAAGACTATCACAACCATTAACGACAATTAATCATCATTATCATTATCACCATCACAATAGTTATTATTTCATTATAATTATCAATATTCTTCTTCTTCTTCATTTATTATTATCATTATTATTATTATTATTATTATTATTATTATTATTATTATTATTATTATTATTATTATTATTATTATTATTACTATGATTATTATTATTATTATTATTATTATTATTATTATTATTATTATTATTATTATTATTATTATTATTATTATTATTACTATTTAATTAATTAATTACTTAATAGTTAAATTTCCCTGTCTGTCTATCTCTCCAACTTTGTGTCTCTCTGACTCTATGACTGTGTGTGTGTGTTTGTCTGTCTCTCTGCCTGCCTGTCTCTCTCTTCCTTTCTTTTTGGTAAAGTAAAAATAGGCATTCTTCTCATTTCATCATTACCCGTGGATGTGAGGTACTTATTGGGATCATTACGTGCCGATGTAAGGATCTTGGTTCACCAGTGGAAGAAAAACGAACGAGATAAGTATTAAGAGTAGACAGTGAATACCTCTCCTAATATGATGCAAAGAAGATGAAATGTCTGTCACTGTCTCAGTGAGTTCTGGTGCTATAAGAATGGAAAGTAGGGGTAGAGAGATGAGAGCTCAACAAAAATGGATAATTCAATGCTTTTTCGAAAGACTTACTCGTTTGATTATTATCACTGGTTTCTTTCAATCTCGTACATTTTGCATTTGGTATTTATTTTTGTATCGATCCATTCACATAATGAATGTCATTTGGAGTTACGCAGTGACAAAAATGAAAAAAAAAGATTTTTTCTTTCTACTTTTCTGTTATACGCTTAGAATGTCTTTGATCTAATGCTTTCGCACGTTTCAGAATTCAGTTTGTCATTTCATGTCACATTTCTTATTTACTGCCGTAAACAGAATATAGCCATAGGGTGCGTTTTTTTTTTCTTTTACCCACCTATACTACTCACTCATCAAACGATGGGAGGTGAAAGAACTAAATATCAAGATCTTTGCTTTTCAAAAGCAAAAGAGAAGTATCAAATGTTATGTAGTTATACCATGTGGTCACTAAATCTACTGGCCTAAAATTATCCTAGAAGACTGTTTAAGACTACCGCCTTCGAGCCATGCTGACAGTTACTGTGTTAGTTTTCTGATTAAAACTTATTTGAATACAAATGCGGTGGGAAAAAAAGGAGAGAGAGAGAGAGAGAGAGAGAGAGAGAGAGAGAGAGAGAGAGAGAGAGAGAGAGTGAGAGAGAGAGCTGTAGAGAGAGAAAGAGGGATAATAAGAAAGAAAGATAGATAGATAGGTAGAAAGAGAGAGATAGAGAGAGGGAAGAGAAAGAGTTTGAGAGTTTGAGAGAGAGAGAGAGAGAGAGAGAGCTGTAGAGAGAGAAAGAGGGATAATAAGAAAGATAGATAGATAGATTGATAGAAAGAGAGAGATAGAGAGAGGGGAGAGAGTGAGAGAGAGTGAGAGAGAGAGAGAGCTGTAGAGAGAGAGAGAGCTGTAGAGAGAGAAAGAGGGATAATAAGAAAGAAAGATAGATAGATAGGTAGAAAGAGAGAGATAGAGAGAGGGAAGAGAAAGAGTTTGAGAGTTTGAGAGAGAGAGAGAGAGAGAGCTGTAGAGAGAGAAAGAGGGATAATAAGAAAGATAGATAGATAGATTGATAGAAAGAGAGAGATAGAGAGAGGGGAGAGAGTGAGAGAGAGAGAGAGAGAGAGAGAGAGAGAGAGAGAGAGAGAGAGAGAGAGAGAGAGTCGCCGACAAATAAATAACGACATCGTGAGCAGTACGCATACATGGAATCAAATGGACAGAATGCTGAACTATGAGACAAACATAGAAAAGGGAATAATGAGCGAGGAAAAATGGCAAAAAGAAACAGAGACATTTAACAAAAAAAGAGTATGTTGAGCTGAGACTAATGGAAACACAAAAGATTGATAAACAACCACATAGAATTATCTGGAACGATGAAGTAGCTAAAAAGAGAGCAAAACGTAATGGATGACTTGATGAAGACAATAGTGTACTGATATTTTTAGATTTTGTCACAGGCAAAAATAAAGTTGACACTTTAAGTGCCATGCCCCAACAGGAAATAATTGGCGACTCAACAAAACATTTATCAATGTTATCGTGAAAATTAAACACTAGCGTGATCTTTACTATGTGTCTTAAGAAAAAAAAAATAAAATCTATCAATGCTCAAAGAAAAGGTAATCCTGAACTTTCACCCACCTGTTCTCTTGAGGCGGTAAAAAATGAGTTAAATAGTTTGATGTGGCGCGATTCGGATTTTACTCGAATCGCAATGGTTTTTTTTTTTTTTAAACTTTAACCTCTGGTTTCGTGCTATTATTACACTTGTTAAACCGATAACGGCACGTTGCAGCGGTGTAAATTTTACTATTTATACCATCTGTTAAAATAGAAGCAGCAGTAATTAGACAGCTGTTAATCTTAAGTTTGTTACGCCTTGGCAAAGTTGCTACAAACATATTGTTGGATATATTTGGTTCAATTTCAAACAGTTGTGTCTTATTTTAATGAAGCTTTAGTAAGTTGAGAAAACAATATCAAAACAGATTCCAAAGTCCAACATATTAACTGCTCTCTGATTTTCAATTAGTATAATTTTAATGTAGTCTGAACTTAGCCAGATTCCGGATAAAATTCCCGATATAGAACCTGAGAATTTCATTGAAAATATAACTGTAAGATAAAATTTGGAAAAGCAGTTTAAGTACATTCTTGTAAACACCGTAATATTCTAGGAAAACTGCTTCTGCACTTTTTCATCCATCCAAATATTTTTATAAACCTTCATTATAAGGCTATCTAGGTACGATCAAAATGTACATAGAAGTGAACTGCCTTGCTGGGGTTCTGAACACTGCCCATTTATTGGAAGCTGCATGATGATGAGTGATTGAAACGATCAATAATTTTTTTTTGTGAGTGCGAAATTAGCCGATTATTGTTATTGGATAAACGTTGTTGCTATCAGTACCTCAACAGAAACAAATATTTAGTTTATCGAAAATCAAATGCAATACTCGAAGATTCGACTGTTTTTAATAATTTTTAAAAGTGATTTCAAGTGGGACAGTTTTCAATTTTCCATCGCATAATTATGATCTTAGAAGTGACATAGCGGGCTTTATAATAAATACATGCACTGATAAAAAGAAAGGACTTTCATAATTTTGGACTATTTTGATAAAACGCAAAGATCACTGATCTTGATAGTTACACCACAATAAGGCTTTTAAGAGAATAATTAGATCTGGAAAAGCGACCCAAAACTCACATTAGGGAAAAATTTAATAAACTTCAAGTTGTTCATTAGAAGAAAGGAAAAGGTACCTTCACTTCATGTCTCTTTTGCTTTTGTGCCAAATATTATAATGGCGTGTAGTAATTGCGAACGATTTGTTAGATAAAGTCAAGGATTTTGCTACTGTCAGAAGACAAAAATCATGAATTTTGTTTGCGGTCCAGAAATAAAACTCGCTGTTGCCAGAAATGATTAAAAAAAAAAAAGGCAGAGATGCCAGATCTATAACAATACCTATAATGTACAGTCATGTTAGTAGACTGAAATTTTGTTGGATGTGAAGATGATGAAGCTCATTATTTTAATTTCCCTTGCTAGAAACAATTATTTTGGAATATTAGAGAGTTAAATTCCATGCTGTGAATTTATCTTATAGGAGCTTTAAGAATTTTGGCTTTATTTGGATTTAAAAAAAAAAACCAAACTTATTCGCCATTCAAGCATTCTAGCAATTAGAAAACGTGAGCAAAATGTCAACGAAGAAAAAAAACGTAACCAATA
The DNA here is from genome assembly GCA_033675545.1 of Elysia crispata. Lineage (NCBI taxonomy): Eukaryota > Metazoa > Mollusca > Gastropoda > Plakobranchidae > Elysia > Elysia crispata. The sequence continues at coordinate 254,594 of JAWDGP010003058.1, read as the reverse complement.
ATCAAAGTCAAAGAGGGGAGACAGAAGACAAGAAAACAGTTATACAAAGTTGCTAAGAATTTTTTGAAAGAATAAGGGAGAAACGCCTCGACATGTGGACAGACACACCGGTCATTTCACCTGCCATGGGTAGCAGGGGTCAGCTAGGTACATTCTTAACGGTCATTCCAACGTGACGTGCGTCTGGCAATGTCCTACTACCACGAAAATAAAGGAAGACAGTGTGGTCAGACTGAGAAAGAGAGAAAGGGTTGGGGGGAAAGAGTGGGGGGGGGGGAGGAGGGGGGGTACTGGAGACAGGACGCGGGGGACCCACATGACAAAATGACAGAGTTTGTTCCCTTGGGTGTGTGCTCATGTGTGCCTCCTGGCCTCTGTGTATGTGTTTGGATATGGTGGTGGAGTCTTGCTCATGTCTGTCTTACCAGGACCCCTCAGGAACACCTGGGCAATAAGTTCTCGCTTGTAGCTCATAATTCTAGGCTGTGGTGTCCTGATTTACTGGGAAGAGCACTGTAAACACATCGTGATATACCGTCTACCGAACGCATAAACGTATGTCTTCAGTCAAGTTGTTTTGGCCACAACTTTGGGACAAAGTGTAAAGAAGAATTCAAAAGAGAAAAAAAGCACTTTTTTTTATAGCTGACTAGTTTTCTTTAAAGCTGGGTTACTCGTAACGTTTAAAGATTAACTCATTTTGCTCAACTACGATCGGTGTCTTAACATTCTGCGTAATTCAAAGTTTGCAGAAAGACGTTTAACTTTATTGTCATTTTAACCAACTTATTTTTTTTTCTTCAATGTTTTTATAGTTAACACTTTACCTATTAGAAATATGCGGAAACACATACACACTCGCAAAATAATCTTATTGCCATTGCTTAAAAAAAAAAAGGTGATTAAAGTCATGTAAATGACATTATGTCTAAACGTAGCAGAAAGCAGCAAATGCTCTTTTGCCTTTTAAAGATACAAATTAAAAAAAACAAGTTTATTGTGAAATCGTCTTCACTAAACAAGTTCAATAATTTTTTATATCCTGAAATCCCTTGGAAATCCATGATTTTAATTATCTAAACCGCGCAAATTAAATTAGTATATTCCATAAGTAATTCGGAAGGTAAATGATGTGGGAAGAGACAAGGCTTGAAATTCGATTGAAATTTCCTAAAGCCTATTTAAGTTTTTTTTTTTTTTTTTCGCATTTTGACACAAGTAACATTATTTTAAAAAAAATATAAAGATTGTAAATATCATGGCAGTAACAGTCGGTTTCCTACATCGCAAACTATGATAATGATAATATCTTTTTTATAGTGTTACACTACTTATTATATCATCCTGAAAACAATGACAATGGTGGGACTTAAAAGCTTATCTTCCCATTATTATTTTCTATGAACATTTTTTTAGGGATTAGTCGTGAGTTTGGGGCTGTATTCTTGTACTGAGCATAATTCTAAAATATATCAATATTTTAAGGCAATTATTTCAGACATTAATCAAAATAATAGTCTGTCAGCTAAACTTAATTTCCGAAAAATGCCAGGATTGTTGCTACCAGATATGTGCGGCAAACAGAAGATTGGGGTTTGTTTAAAAAAAAACAAAACAAAAAAAAACAAAAACAAAAAAAAACCCTACGACACCGACAAACGAATTTGGAATTTTAAATAAGTCCAGCATCATTTCACATAATAACTCTGAAAAGAGACATGCACATCATTGGATAAAATTATTGAAAGATCGTAACACCTAATATATATATATATATATATATATATATATATATATATATATATATATATATATATATATATATAATTTCTTGTAGTAAAACATAATTTATACGATATTTTACCACAAGCAATTATACCAAAGAAAATATACAGTTATTTGTATAGTTTCGGGAGAAAACTTGAAATCTATTTTATTATGTTTAAAGCAACAGGCTATTTCATGTGAGAAATGCGGACAAATTTAATATACATCTAAACTTATGGCAGAACTAACTTACCAAAGGCGGATAAAATGCAGAGGGATCAGAAGCCAGGGGCACATAACTCTGGTGACTGCTGTAAGGCGGGGTAGGGTAGACTGGCTCCGGAAGGCCCATCCTAAAATGTTTCAATATAAAAAGTTTTAGGCCCTTACTGAAGATAATGCTCCACTATGTTATATTCTGGAGTGGCAAAAAAAAACAACATATCCTTTTGGTTGTATAGATCTGCAGTTTGAGGTGAGGAGAGCGGAAAAATGTCTTAGAAACTATACATTTAAATTGTTCTTTTACTTTTCTATTTATAATTTGCCATTTTGAACAAAGTCTTAGATATCTTGAAGAAAATCGAGTAATTTGCTTTTATTTTAGTAGATATAATATATCTCCTATAACCCCTTAGAATAGCAGTGCTTACTATTTACGGCGTAGATTCTTTGATAGCTTGACGTTTGCCTCATTGTTTAAATGTTTACACTCTTTATTTAACATCTTTGTCAAACGTCTGCCTGCTCAGGCCAATAGACATTGACAGCATTGCTTGCTATGGTCACCAATTAAAATCCTAAAGTCATAAAACACATTGGTTCTAAGTATGGTAGAAAAATCGTGCAATGGATTTTAATCATAGGAGTCATTTATTTATTTTTTCTTTCATTTTATTTATTTATGTATTATCATATATATAAATTAAAGATAGACATTGATGATCTTACCTTAAATTCTCTTCATACGACACTGGTGTTTTAAGCGGAAGACAAAGGTTTCGCTTGCTCTCCGCTCTCTTTGGGTATGAAGAGTATTTAAGGTAAGATCTTCTATATCTATGACAATATGACAAACTCCCTCAGTTGATCACTCTTATCCTTTATTCCAACTGATCTTCAAACTACATATATATATATATATATATATATATATATATATATATATATATATATATATTATATATTTATATAATATATAAATATATGAAAAAAAATTCTTTTTGGGGTGTGGGGAATTGTTTCGCTTTCTTTCAAACAAGATGAAAAGAATAGGTGTCAACGGACTAAAAGTTCTAGAACACATTTATACATGCACCTATCTAGACCTACACCTTCACATATTCAGAAGAATGAAACTACAACTTGATTCGAGATCCTCTTATTTTTTAAACCCTAATCTAAAAAGTTTAATTCCAAGCACAAAACGGGCTCTGGTAAATTAGATATTTGTCAAATAAAATTGAAAACAAAATGGGAACAAACTCAGACAGAAGAGATAACAATGCTTTGCGAAATTAAGTTTCATTATTGTAAAATTATTGCAATCATTACAATCGAAAACCGAGGCTACTAAAATAATAATTATGCCAATAGATGAACCAAGTGGAGTGAGATGATGCTAGTTTTAAATTTGATCTAAATACAAATCTTGTGACACATTTGATACTGAAAATAGAATCTTAACACTAGACAATTTTGAAGCTGCCTATTTCATCAGGGTTTTGGTCCCATTTTGAATTCAATAAAATTTCCGAAGACGCGGCAAAAGTATTTGATCTACGCCATAAGCTGTTTCAAACTGATACTAGGAAAAAAAATCAATTTACAATCTGCAGCACTCTCAACTTTGTCTGTTGACGACTAAGTAACACACAGCTTTAGCCTACCTGGAATAAGTGAGCAGGGAAGGAGGGTACTGGCATGAACACACAGATTGCCCAGTGTGAGGATTGACCAGCGTCCGCCCATTCTCGCAACATGGACTGGACATTCCGGGTGATGACGATGATGATGATGACGGCGGAAGGAGCTGAAAATAAGTAAAATCAGTTTTAAACTTTACTGTTACTTATTATCAAATTTTTATTAAGATAGAAAAAAAATTGTACTCTTTGAAGTAAATAAGAAAGAACATAACTACGTTTCATTTACTTCGGACTGGGCCAATACACGATATCTGTAAAAACTGTGAGATAACGAAATAACATTTTTTTCAAACTGCTTGTACTTAAGACCGTGAGAAGAAAAGAGAATATGTAATAGTTCCGGATTCATTCCCAAAATTTTAGTTTTATACTTGAAACAATTCATTCCACTATTGAACTTGCGATGATTGGTCTAACTAACAGAGATGTAATTTGAAAATTGAGATTCAACTAAAGTTTCTTTAATTATACGTAACAGTTGAAAATAAAAATTGAGCAAAATTCATAATATTATATAATTATCTAGGTTGTGAAGACCGTAGGTACACTAATGAGCAAAAGATTAAAAAAAAACCACTTTTGACAAATGGCATATTTCAAGAAAACTTGGAGTATTATTTTCTTCTTAACATTAAAGTTAGTGGTTGGCAAATTTCAAATTCAAGAAGAAATTCAAGACAAAAATGTTAACAGGCGAAACAAGGATATTCAGTACTGGGCTCTTGAGTCAAATTTTTTTTGTTATCAGTAACTGTTGCAAAATAAAATTAGAAGACCAGCAAAAAGAGATTCTCAACACACAAGTTAAGGAAGAAACATACAACAGAAATGCATTGACTATATTCTCAAATATCTGCAGAGCTCGGCTAACAATACATTCGATGTTCTTTAGAAGCTTTATTGAGTTAGTTTTATTTTTATGTTTCCAGACGGGGTTAATAAAATAATATTTTAGCGCATTTTACTGCAACAGTAAAAAAGGATGGACATTAACAACGGACTGTCCTGGCGAAAAACATTTATCTGGAAGATCTTTGTGCTTGATAAAGGCACGCAGGTCAAACTGTGCATTAAAATAACTGCAGATATCGGAAAACACACGAGCGACTCTACTTTGAGAGTGAATGAGATTCAGAGAGTCAGAGAAAAACAAAATGGGTAAAACGAAAAAAGGAGATGTGGTGATGAGGAGAGGCGCACATAAATGATCTGAATAACGAGACAGAGAAAGAAAGAGATAGATAGATAGAGAGAGATAGAGAAAGAGAGAGAGAGAGAGAGAGAGAGAGAGAGAGAGAGAGAGAGAGAGAGAGAGAGAGAGAGAGAGAGAGAGAGAGATTGGAGAGACAGAGATAGAGATAAAGAAAATTGTGTCGGTGATGATATGGTGTATTAATATAGGAGCGACAGACAATAAAGTTTCTGGGTATCCCATGCTTGACCTACACCCGAGGTCAGGTGTCACATCTCACTGCCTGGTCAGAATATAACCTGGCCTCGCCTTGACGGGCCTGTTATCTGCCCTTTAAATGTTATCTTGTTAGCATTGATAACACCTGGCAGGTCTTCATCAGCACTTGGGATCATTGGCATAATCAGTGCTTGACTTAATAGAAGATGCAAACACACATGTATCAACACTATTTTGATGACCAGTTACAAATACAGGTGGGTGAATTTTGTAAATGGTCAGGCCCTTCTTTCGGGAGAAAATGGTCCCTAACCTAAGAAAAGCTAAGGACCGGAAATCTAGTAATGTTGTCAAGAGCTTTCGAAACTTGAGAGTCGATTCAGAGAAGCTGGGATGAAGTATTGTCCAGTTTAAATCAAAACAAGAGAAATAACGATCTATAATATGATGCCATAGTGCAGCGACGTATAATGATAGCTCAAGTTCAAAAATTGAAAGAAAGGAACGAGAGAAAAAAAAAAGACGTACACACAGACAGTTGTATGGGACTGCATACACAGATAGGCAGATGAAGAAGCAGATAGGCATCGAAAAAGATGCATAAATAGACTGACTGGCAAGCTGAAACAATTAATAGACTAAAAATTCACATGGTAGAAAAATACAAGATGAACAGACTTTTTATTAAATAAAAAAAGGTAAAAGGAAAGTAGACTAGTCAAAACAAATACAAGATAAAAGGATGTGGAACAGAGGGAGAGAGAGAGGAAGAAGAAAGAGTAAATTGGTTACAAGCCTAGATATATATAGGGAAAGAGAGAAAGAAAGAGAGAGAGAGAGAGAGAGAGAGAGAGAGAGAGAGAGAGAGAGAGAGAGAGAGAGAGAGAGGGAGGGAGAGATAGAGAAAGAGGGAAAACCGTAGCAGCTAAACAAACACTAGCTTACGATTTAGAAATAAAAACAACAGAAAATAGAACCAAAGAGTATAAAATACAATGATACAGCGGACAAAAAAAATGTTTCGGAAATACAAAATAGGTGTGTAAAAATATATTTATCACTTAAATTCATTGGAAGTGATCTCTTGGCATATGCACCTGATCTTTTATCGCTGTTATCATCTTCGTGTTATCACCACGATCAAGGGTACAAGGTTCCTAGTCCAGCTACTGACCCGCTAACGAGCTGGATTAGAGAGACAAAGACTTTATCGTTTTGCTGTTGACGGAGCCGTCAGAATCAATCGTGGACTACTCGGGTGGAAAGCGCAACATCACGTCAAAATATTAAGAGCTTAAAGGTTATATTCTCGGCATAGACAACAAATTCAGTACCTTCAAATTGAGAGTTAATCTTTATGCATTTCACAAAAGTTACAATGATGTTGAAAATATCGAAAGTGAAGATAGTGTCAATATCAGTAGAACGAATAAAAAAAAAGATGGTAATGAGCTCGATGATATGGAATTGGTGGTGCGATGACAATGTCGATGATATTGCCCAAACAAATCGTTTTTAATAATTTTATATGCTGTTCTTCTGCTACCGCTCTTGTTCTTATTCTTATTCTTTCTCTTCTCTTCCTCTCTCTTTCTCTGTCTGTTTTTGTCTCTTACACTTTCTTTGGCCTTTTCTCCCATTAGTGACTCTCCTGATTTATTTTCTAAATTGCTCAAACTTAATGCTTTTCAAAAGATATTATCTTCCACATACTTCTTTTCACGCTTCATCGTTAATTCTAAATTAGACATGTATAATTATAAACAATTATTAAAATAAGCAGATATCACGGTTTACTTGATACATTTGAATAACAAGTAACATTAGTATATAAATGTTTTATTAACATTTTTTTAGGCAATCCATTTCGGACCTGTGGCCATAAAAATGCTCCAGCAGTTTTCACTGGACCATAGGGCGTTGGGAAGGCAACAAAATTAATTAATCTGTGTATGTCGGAACTTTAATCCCCTCCCCCCCAATTTTTTCTTTACCTCTTCTTATCTTTTCAAAGAATAATTTACGAAATTCCGCCACCAAGGCTCCTGCGGAAATCAATGCGTACAAGCAAACAAGCATAACCGAGGCTTGAAAAACAGGTTTGACAAAGGATCACAAAAGGCTCGTTTACCGCTCAGCCTACACGTTCAATTACGCTTATCCCGCCACCATGTCTGGAGAGGTAATCAATCACTCAATAATTATTAATCACCGCCCTGGCCACAACCTGTATGTGTGTGAGTAGGGGAGGGGAATTGGTAGTAGTGTTTAGTAATTTGGAGTTTATCGGGAAAAACGGGGGTGGGGGGGGGGGGAAGGGAAGAGGGCGCAGATGAAGAAGCTAGGGTTGCTAAATAACTGGCAGAGATCTTGAGAACTAGGAAATCTAGAAGGGTTAAAAAGAGCGTTTCTAAATTTGCGGAAGGAAATAATATGTGGATTTTGGCGTATGTTTTCTGTGCCTTTTTTATTTAAAGAGACCAAGGAAGAAGGGCTTTCACAAAATGATGAAAAAGGTGGTGGATCTGAATAGTTTCCTGTGATAAAAACTAATAAGGCAACTTTCAACAATATAAAACCAAGTAGAACAGTTTTACTGAAGAACATTGTGCTTCTGCATATGTAAAATGAAACATCCAGTTTTTCTTGTGAACGATTTGAAAAAAAAAAGGGGGAGGGGAAAAAAACCAATAAACCTATACAAGACATACAATTATATGAGTTGTAAATAAATAATATTAATAATATAAAAAAAAAAAAAAATAAGGGACAATTTGAGATAAGATTTTAGAAGATGGAGAAACATCTTAATGACCTTTTTCAAATTTCAGTCCATACTTTAATGCCTCTCTCTCTCTCTCTCTCTCTCTCTCTCTCTCTCTCTCTCTCTCTCTCTCTCTCTCTCTCTCTCTCTTCCCCCCCACTTTTTTCCCTCAACCTCGCCTGCCCGTTCTCTTTTTTTTTCTTTCTCTACCTGTCATTGTTTGGCCCTTTTCGCCAACTTCTTTATAACTTTTCTTCGATCTTCCAAACCCTTGTTTGTATACACAGTTTAAACTTTTTTTATTCACAGTTTCTGTCTTCTTCTTTAACTTTTTAGCGCTGCCCTCCTCCAGCCCCAAACCTTTCACACACCGCCACATAAACATACTCTTCTCCAGACCCCTCCATCAAACATACCCTATGGGTGTCGCCGACCGAGCGACTCAGTCATCCATCAATCCAAACTAGGATGATGTGATTGAATTCTTGGCGGACACCTCAAATTGCCCCCAATGTTACGCCAGTAACGAAAGTATCTGAGGTACATAAAACAAAAAGTGAAAATTCTTGGTGTAGACATGGTTTTGTGCCTTTTTCAGGGTCATAATGCATCGATACATCAGTTCTGGAGAGGTAATGATAGTTGATATGCAGTTATCGTACTCTCAATAATTACACAATAAGTATAAATAAACGAGGTTGGTCTTCGATATGGAAACGATGTCGACAGGCTCAAAGCTATTAATACAAAAAGGGAAGAAAACCAACTACTGATGACATTTTCATTATGCCTCTAAGCAGAACCTTAGAATGGAGAAGAGAATTGTTAAAAACAGAAGTGTTTGCTGTGACAACATACTGTTGAACGAGGGCAGGAATAACTGTGGGGCTTAGAGACTGGCAATGCTGCTATTCCTATTGGGGTAATGGTCAACGCTCCATGTAGGGGTAGTGATCAACACTACTACCATCCACACACTGTTTGAGGTTGACAGCCTCTTAAAGATCTAGCCATTTTGTTAGATATATTATTTTCTATTGCTCTGTTGCTCTAACCCCCCCCCCTCCTTTCCCCCCTACCTTTTTTTTTTTTCTTTCTCTATTTTCATTCTCTGTCGAAATATCGAAATATTTATTTTTATTTCCTTTCTGAATTTATTTTATATGCGAGTTATTTATTGCCCAGTCTTCACAGTTAAAAACTTAAATTGCAGCAGTATTTATATCAATTTATTTCATTATATTTATTTATTGCCGAATCTACTTATCTCTGAGACTTGGAGATGAAAATTCACAGACATTAAACAGTGTGCATTATTCATTATAAAGGGAAAAAAATCTGAAATTCGAGCTGCTTAGATATTCTGCTCATTTCCATTCCTTTCAATATTCCTCTTCTTTGAGTAGTGGGGAAAAAAATTGAAAGCAAGAACCACCTTTCGAATCTATTCTGGACAAATATTTGCACCGCAATTTGAATCTAATGTTGATTACATCTAAGTGTTTCTATATGAAAATTTGATAAAGATGTCGTTTTTTCAGACGAAATAAGAAGAAAAAGTTCACACTCACAGCAGTTCATATGTAATTTCTGCAGAAACCCAATGGTAGCATAAATAAAAAAATTTGCGTATTATTGAATTCTACTAGTATTCTTTTCATCCCTGATTTAATTCTTGATTACTTTTCTACAAGATCTTAATATCTTTCAAGGAAATCAGCATTATCGTGTAATGCTGCTCTTGTGTTTCATCAAATAGAGAAAGATGGAAATTTAATGCTATTAAAAGAATTTTTCTCGGTTTTATTTACAAAAGTTTAATAACTGAAAATACAATCAAATTCCTTGATATATCAACATGCATGGCAATGAAATAAGCTCGCAGTTTAACAAAACTACCATCACTTTGCATGTCATTTATATAAATATGACACCGTGAGTTAATATGATCCTGATTTTTGCATCTAGAGTATTAATGATTAACATTAACCTGTCTTTATTCGCTTTTTTTTTTAAATAATAATAGTTTCTTAATTATACTCGTTTCAATATTTGTATCCTCTGTGAGGATGAACTAAACAGCTTATAGCAGAAAAAATTAAAAACGAATTTACGGAGCGCAACTTACAGAAAGACTTTGTGAAAGCAATCACTGAATGTTAAAACTTTGATATTGGTAATAAATTTTCCTAACAATTAAGATATTGAAAATATTATTAATTTTGAAAGTGCCTGTTTTGCATCAAAATATTTTGTTCAATTCCTTTATAAGACATTATAAAAGTTGAAGGTAAGCCTGAACAAAGTGGTTCTTGCAGCCAACAAGTAGCAATTCTATGAAAGAAAGAAAAAAAAACAACATTAGAGCAAAGACAGTGATCAACGTGTACAACCAAGAGACAGTAATATGAAAATCAATATCAAACCCCTTTGACACGCATGGAAAGCTTTAAATGACTGTTATAGTGCTATTGTCCTCTAAACTAAAATCATTTTTAATTAGGAAATGAAAAGTGTAAAAAGTTGGCCGTGCTAAGTCTGTACCCAATTCTTTTTTTCCCCTGGAAGACTTCATAGAAAAGATATGTATATGATATCACATAAAAGTTACGTTGATTAGTATCTAAGATTCCTCATTGTATTTTTTTTGAAAAGCGGACCATTAACTTTCCTGAGTTTTTCAGGGAATAACTTGGCCTATCTCGAGATGCTCAGAAAGGAATCTTTTAACCGTGAGACAGATTAGCGTGAGGACGGTTCTTTACAAATATGTATATGACAATCAAGCAGAGTGGAATTGAAAAGTTGTGCTTCATAAAAAATCGATATGTCAATATTTTCATGCGATCAAGTTACAGAAGAAAAAGAAAATGATTTGTGAGCATAACAACAAAACCATGAAAAACTCGAATGTGATGAGTCCGATATGAATCAGAGATAAGGGATCGTAAATGCCTTTTTCCCCCATTAGTTCGAGCAACCAATGTTTTTACACGGTGTATATCCCATCACTTTCACCACGGCATAGCATCTCCCCTTGTAGTTCTAATTGCGTTATAACTTTGTCTAACCACAAGAGTTATATTTCCTAAAACTAATAACTGTACTCATTCCAGCCCTTTACGAGCTCATCCATACCAAAGCCACAATTTTTTTCTCAAACATGGAATATTTTTTCTGTTTTTTTTTTCTTTCAAATTAAATTATTATTTTTCTTGTACAGCCCTAAGCGTAAGGGCCGCTCGAGCCTCAACTCTTGAAAACAGGCCCAGAGAGGAGCCGTGGCTCTTGTGGGCAAGAAATCAATAGGCCGTCGCCCGACTACCTGGAACAGCACTTAGCCATTTCCTCCTCCTCGCTTCCTCTCTGATGATTGGCTATGAAATGTAGTGCCGTCGCTTTATTGATAGTTCCTTTGTGCCCCTAAAATTAAGCACTGTGAGAATTTTTTGTCGTGTTGTTAATGTTCTTATCCTTTTGGAGACTTCTGATTTTATTGTATTTTTTTCTCTTCCTTTTCTTTCTTTCTTACTTTTCTCTCGTCTGACTCAAAAGGTAGTATTTATGAAATTTTGTTGGCAAGTTGGGTGCGGCACTTTTGAATCCGTTGCCTTTCTAGGTGCTGGAGGATTGACATTGTGAAATAACGCTTGCAAAAAAATAGACGAATGTTTGTTTTTAAGAAATAAAAGAGAAATTATATTTACAGCACATTTTTCTTTCTTTTTTTTTTACAGAATTAAAATGGAAACTTATGACAGTATGTTTCATATTTGTCGCACTACAATCTCTCTCTGGTGCTATGAAATACAGGCCTTACAAATTAAAGACAGAATTAACTGAAAAAAATAAGTCTTATGATTATGTAAGACCATAGACTAAGAAATACAGTTTTAGGACAAGATTATTTAGATCTTTTTTTTTTTTTTTTTAAATTTTGAGTTGAGAAGTGAAAATTTTTCATGTCTTCAGGTTATATGAACAAACATTCTTGTTTCGATATTGATAAAGATATTAGTAACAGCCCTTTCTTTAGTAACGTATAAATGCAAAAACATATCAGATAAAAAAAATTAAACCATTTTGAGCCTTTTTAAGGCTAATCATGACTAATTCCTAATCCGTTTGTCCTGACACCTTACGTGCGCATAGAGTACGAAATTGAGACAGAAAAAAATTTAAAACTAGAAAGCAATGAGCAGGAGAGCTGTAATAGAAAGCTTA
>JAWDGP010003058.1:205000-235000 GCA_033675545.1 Elysia crispata | reverse complement strand
TACATTTTATTACATTCCATCTTTTTTTTTATTTATCTATTTTTTTTTAATTTAGTGTTGCGATTTACCTACATACTAGCATCTCAAGTAGTGTGTTGATACACCCGTGCGATTCGAGTCGACACAAAGGTAAACCAGGAGCGAAAAGGTTAGAAAGGACTTTTAACTAAATACTGACAGATTTGCAAATTGATGTCCGAAAGCAAAAGTTGCCAAAAGTTTTTAATTTTTCAACGTGAAATTATATTCCCTGCAATCCTATCTAAAACAGATAAACTTCCTTCATCTGTTACAGTAAAGATGAGAGCAACTTAAAAAATAATAGTGTAAAACCATTACTTGGTAAAGTTTCAACGAAAATGTGAGGGCGTGCTGAGTCTAAAATGAGCAGCTATACACCAGGAAGAACTAGACAGCGCAGAATGAGAGGGAATTATCACCCGTGCGATCTCTTCTAGACGGTTCGATAGTTCTGAGTTCCAAGCATGACAATTATACAATGGCACAACAAAAAAAAAAAAAAAGCACATACACCGAATAATAACGACATTTAATAATGAGTTTCACACCAAATTTGCAGAATAGGTTAAAACATCATAAGAATCTAGTATTTAGTATTTTTTTTCTTTGTTCTCACTACAGAAGTGCTTTTTTATTTAGAATATAGAAAAAATTAAAGCGATACATACACTTTACATGACCATGAAATGAAGAAAAAAAAAGTTGGAAAGTGTTAGTATATAAAGACATATATGAACTTAATAACAATTCGGTCGAAAAACTCGGAGCTCATGGTTATGATAGAGAGTGAAAGGGCTGAATGCATAGACTTTGATGTTATATTTGCCAGCAGTCGGGTCTTTATTTAATTTATCATCATAAAGCTATTGGTATACTAACAAGGGTATCAACCATACTAATTGTGGTGTCTTTGCGACTGACGAGTGTCATTGATAAAGATGATGAAATAAATGGTAACGACGACAGTAATGTTGATTTAACGATAACGATGCTGATGTTAATGATCCTGCTGCTGGTGATAATGATGATGGTGATGATGATGATAATGATGTTAATGATGATGATGATGATGATGATGATGATGATAAAGATGGTGAAATTTTTTTTACGATTATGGTTTGGGGGTAGACGTTGATGATGATGATCATCATCCCTATGCTGATATTGGTGATAAGAGGCATAGACTGAGGCCATAATAGAAACAAATTTTAAAGAAGTCAGGGCGAGAAAACCTGAAAAATGGAGCGAAAGAGAAACCAATGAGGACCATTATCGCTTTTTTTTAATGAACATCACCATTATCATGGTCGTTTCTAGATTCATCATAATAAATGTAACTATTATGTTTATACTTATAACCTCTAAAATAAAAGTCTTATCAAGAATGAAGTGATGATAAAAATCAGATTTAAGAGAAATTGTTGAAGGGGACGGAAAAACTGAATGTTTTGCGCAAAAAAAAAAAAAAAAAATTCTCTGATGGCTCGGAGACGTTTAAGAACTTGAAAATGCCGTTATTTTTATCACACAGCCTCCTGTCCCTGCTCACTTCTAGGCGTAGCATGAGATAGATAAGGAAACCTGTTAGATTACTATTTTTTCCCTGAACCTTCTAGATCTACATACATAAGAACCTTGCACCTTACTTTCCCAGAGTAATATAAAATTCATGGCTCGCAAAGGGTTGCGATAGCAGGACTCAAGAGTGGAAGGAGTAGGAGAGTGGGAGAGAGAATGATGTATTTTGGAACGAAGGAAGGGCGGGCATTGATTTGATGCGGCAAGCGCGGACACGCCCCCTCTGGCCACGGCTACTGCTTTATCTCTTCGACATTTCGTGGTTTCTTCTCTTGTGTTGCCCCGCCTTGCGGCACAACACAGCCGAGACTGAGGGGACATGGGTGAGGGAAGTAGAAGGGGACAGAAGGAGACAGAGTGAAAAATGTGGGGAATGTATTTTGTGAGCAAGATCAGGACAGGGTTGCTAAATGAACTGGTTGTGTGGCCTGTTCAAAATTGACTTTGCTACTGTTTTCTTGGGTTGCCGACACTTTTTCCTCTTTTCAGAGTGGCAGCAGTAACACAGCTATCTTGGGTTGGTGGATCTCTCTCAAAATACCCATACCATTTTTTTCCTAGATTTTCTATGCCTAAATGTTTCTCTCTTCCTCTCTCTCTCTCTCTCTCTCTCTCTCTCTCTCTCTCTCTCTCTCTCTCTCTCTCTCTCTCTCTCTTCTCATAGTCTAACCCTTTCAATATCCTCTCGAAATCTCCGTCGGTCTCTGTTTTGCATTTCTCCTTTCTTCATCTCTCTTTCTCTTCTCTCTCTCTCTCTCTCTCTCTCTCTCTCTCTCTCTCTCTCTCTCTCTCTTCTCATAATCTAACCCTTTCAATATCCTCTCGAAATCTCCGTCGGTCTCTATTTTGCATTTCTCCTTTCTTCATCTCTCTTTCTCTTCTCTCTCTCTCTCTCTCTCTCTCTCTCTCTCTCTCTCTCTCTCTCTCCCCCTATATCATCTTTCTGTCTCCTTTGAAGAATAAGGGAATTTTTTTTTCTTCTATTTAGGAGAATTAGTAATTTGCTTTTCTCTTTATTGAAAACCATTTTTATAGAAATCTGTGAGCACCACAATATTCGCTTGATTTGCGATTTGACCAAACTTTCACCCGATGTGGAGTCTCCATGTTACCAAGGAAATGCCATGTCCAGCTCCTCACTGCTCTTAGACATCTATAATTTTCTTTATCCTTATTGAGTTCCAGATATTTTTCTTCATCCTTTATAAGTAGTGATAAGATCAACTTCCCTCAGCCTTTTAGAAACCAAATAAGAAGAATTAGTGCCTTTTATAGATCTTAGTTCTATAATAGATTTGCACTGAATTGTTAGTAACAATAATATATCTCAAACCCATTATAGTAGCTTTGGGAAAAAGCACATTAGAGAAACTATCCGAGGAGGAAATTTGTAAATAAAAAAACAATACCAGAAAATAGGAGAAAAGTTATTCTCGCCCCTCTTTGTCTGAAGGTTGTTATTATGTATAATATGTCTCTTTTGGATTGTCTTTGTCTCTTTGTACCTCTCTGCCGCTCAGTCTGCCTGTCTCTGTCTTTCTTCCTTCTTATTCCTCATGTATCTATCTCTCTTCCAAAAACAGATTACATTTTCATACCCCATGGGTAAGAAAAGGAAGCTTTTACGATAACTTTACGTCTCCTAAGCTTCCCGGTAGAAACTTAGACGATGACAAAAATCTTAGGAAGGAGATAGGAGTCCAGTAACGATCTGTCAAAATAAAGACAACGTCTCTACTGCAATGCAATCCTTAATTGATGAAGACAACGTCTTGAAGCTACAGCTAACACGGTCTCTCCTCAGATCTCAGGGTAGGACCATGAGGAGAATTGTCTTCTTCTCTTGCACTGTTCCTCTACTGTCCTCCGCTCACCGTCTGTGACTCCACAGCGTAAGACTACCATAATAAACTTAGGGGACATTAAAACACTTAAGAGCTCTACAATCTAAAGGTCAAGCAGAGTCTCGATGGACCGCTGGACTTTCCGTCACGATGACCACTCCAAGTCTCCTGGAACACGCCTGGCCAAGTCGTACCTGTCTGCATAAGGGGCTTCAGATTTCTGGATATTCTTTCTCCTTGACAGCTTATCTTACTCTAATGAGTTTTGCGCTGAAACTTTTTGAATATAACGCTTCTCTAGCGATGTGCCCGAAAAGTGCTCTAAAAGAGCATTGCCCATGAAACCATTCTTATATTAAAGAATGGAAAAAAGAATCTGCCGACAACGAAGATCTAAAAAAATTCAGACAGGACAAGGACGAAAAAGAATTTTAAAAACACTGTACGTTACAGATGGTTTTGAACCCCTTCTCTCCACAACACCTAGCGCTTTAAAGGACCAGTCTTTGATGCTCTATTTTCTAACACTCCTTTAATCGCCTTAGACCCGACCCACCTTAACTTATCGTTGTGTGACTGTCCATGGCTATAAGAACTTCTATATATCATTAAGAGCTCTTTGAGAAGGGAATTACAATTTTTTAGCTCCTCGCACAAAATAATTAGGTTTATGAAAACCTATGAAACATTATACAATGATGGAGAACAAGCATAATATCATGCTTCTTTTTCTTGTTGTTGTTGTTGTTGTTGTTGTTGTTGTTGTTGTTGTTGTTGTTGTTCTTCTTCTTCTTCTTCTTCTTCTTCTTCTTCTTCTTCTTCTTCTTCTTCTTCTTCTTCTTCTTCTTCTTCTTCTTCTTCTTCTTCTTCTTCTTCTTCTTCTTCTTCTTCTTCTTCTTCTTCTTCTTCTTCTTCTTCTTCTTCTTCTTCTTCTTCTTCTTCTTCTTCTTCTTCTTCTTCTTCTTCTTCTTCTTCTTCTTCTTCTTCTTCTTCTTCTTCTTCTTCTTCTTCTTCTTCTTCTTCTTCTTCTTCTTCTTCTTCTTCTTCTTCTTCTTCTTCTTCTTCTTCTTCTTCTTCTTCTTCTTCTTCTTCTTCTTCTTCTTCTTCTTCTTCTTCTTCTTCTTCTTCTTCTTCTTCTTCTTCTTCTTCTTCTTCTTCTTCTTCTTCTTCTTCTTCTTCTTCTTCTTCTTCTTCTTCTTCTTCTTCTTCTTCTTCTTCTTCTTCTTCTTCTTCTTCTTCTTCTTCTTCTTCTTCTTCTTCTTCTTCTTCTTCTTCTTCTTCTTCTTCTTCTTCTTCTTCTTCTTCTTCTTCTTCTTCTTCTTCTTCTTCTTCTTCTTCTTCTTCTTCTTCTTCTTCTTCTTCTTCTTCTTCTTCTTCTTCTTCTTCTTCTTCTTCTTCTTCTTCTTCTTCTTCTTCTTCTTCTTCTTCTTCTTCTTCTTCTTCTTCTTCTTCTTCTTCTTCTTCTTCTTCTTCTTCTTCTTCTTCTTCTTCTTCTTCTTCTTCTTCTTCTTCTTCTTCTTCTTCTTCTTCTTCTTCTTCTTCTTCTTCTTCTTCTTCTTCTTCTTCTTCTTCTTCTTCGTCTCCTTTTTCTTCTTCTTCTTCTTCTTCTTCTTCTTCTTCTTCTTCTTCTTCTTCTTCTTCTTCTTCTTCTTCTTCTTCTTCTTCTTCTTCTTCTTCTTCTTCTTCTTCTTCTTCTTCTTTCCAACTCAAACATTTTACATCAGATTAGTTGCAATAGTTTCTTTGGCCGCAGCTGCTTATCTGAGTTAGTGAATTGGAAGTTTTTGGTTTTGATGAAAAAAGAGCTATTGATTCTATTGTTAGTTCTATAAAGTGACTGCCGTGCCCGCCTATCCAAATGTTTTAGTCATAGGAGGTAATTAAGCCTCACATGTGTAAATCTTGATATAGATTACCTAGTTATCTCTTGGACCAATGAAAAATACTCATTTTCTCCATAAACCAGTAGAGAATCGCTGTTTTGAAAACAATGTATTGAGCAACGATTCCATTGTGCATGCAGAGTGGTCTGAAATACTACATACAGCAAAACAAATCATTAATGTTAAAGTTTGTAAACATTTGAATTGATGAAAGCACGGAAATAAAAATTGTAAAAGAAACTCAAAACCTTTTTGTATTGTAATGTCCCCTTAGTGTCTAAGTTAAAAAAATAATCTTAGATGGAGGCTACATCGAAGTGTGATGCTAGATAGAATTTAAAGTTTACCATGAGATGACCCGCATAAAATTATATATTTATCGATCCCAGGATGTCCATACTGCCGAGCTATTTGCCGCCATTCTTCGGCGAAACTTGCCTCAGCTGAGAATTATCTATCGAGGTTTTAGATTTTATTCTTGCTATAATAGTCACAGATTGAAAATATTGTTGTTTGTTTTAGTATATGTCAGAGTATTTTCATCAATAAAAATGTTTTGAATTTGACAAAATGAAATATGTTTAAAATATCTTCTAAAATGATTTAAGCGAAGAAATAGGGGGAAATCTCAAAACGTTTATTCCTTCCGTTACACCAATCAATTCAGAGCAAGATTGCTTTGTAAGAAAACAATCTTTGTCACATTGGATCTGTTCGTGTACTGCTTTAATTTCAGATCTCTGCCAAGGTCCTTGTTTGAAAAACGGCTTTGTCTCAAAACCAAAAGGTCAAGATAATTGAGGGCTTTTGATGGGTTAAGAGATTCCATCATGAGCTCATTAATCACTAACAAGTTTGGGAAAAAAAAGGGGGGAACCTAAGAGAAAAAGGAAGAGTGAGAGAGAGAAAGAGTGAGGTGGGAACGGGAGGCAGGGAGGAAGAGAATGCAAACTGCCAAGTGGTTTGAGCACAAAGATATAAATATAAGCGTATATGTGAAAACAGCAATTCGTCATTGTAAGAGCTTAATGTGTATATTTTTTGTACTCTGTCTTTTTGTATTTGTCTTTCGTTTATGTTTTCTCTAAGGTTTTTTAGTCACCGTTTCCCTTTATCTTCTTTATCTTCTTTTCTTTTAACAATATCACATTCTTTTGTATCTCAAGAGCTTAGCGTTATTTTCACAAAGATGGAACAAACTTGTTGATAATCCAAACCACATGCTCTCATGAACAATATGCGCAAACACATTCATCGAAGTAACTTAATGATGGGTTTTTCTTTTTTCCATCTAGTTTGACTCTACTACAGGAAAAGAAAAAAAAAGCAAAAAAGGATTTTCTGTTAGTGTCATGTATGTTCCCGAAGACGACATGTCAGGCCAGAAAACTGTAATGACCTTCCCGAAGAAAGAGAGACAGCGTTCAATAGCCAGCGCTGTGATTGGGTCCATTCTCCTCTCTATCTGAGGCAGTGGTCACTCGGTATTTAGCGACGGCACATACCTGTCAGCCTACTGTTCTCTTGTGCTAGGAGGCACAAAGGGCGCGGATCGGACACTCT
Organism: Elysia crispata; assembly: GCA_033675545.1. NCBI lineage: Eukaryota > Metazoa > Mollusca > Gastropoda > Plakobranchidae > Elysia > Elysia crispata. The sequence continues at coordinate 228,111 of JAWDGP010003058.1, read as the reverse complement.
CTTTATTTGTGTGAGTAATTAATAGGGTTAAAAATGTTTGACTGCTGAGACATTCCAAGGTGTCATCCCCTGACAGGAGTTCAAACGATCTTAGTTAGTCCCATGTACACTGTGACACTCATCTTTAACTGCGTGGTTCTATTACTTCTTTTACTGATGTTGTGATTAGTGGGGGGCAAATAGAAATTATAATCCTTCTTAGTATCGTCTATCTCATTAATGTGGAAACCAATCATACTTATCGGTTAAGGTAGCTGATTGCTAATTTCGTTGTAAACAGAAAGTTCTCGCAAAAGCAAGATTGGGTACTAATCAGTAAGCTTCCTCATTATGACAATGATAGATTAGAGAAATCAAACAATCTGCAGCTGCTGTTCGTTTAGGACAAGGGAAAGTCATATTTTCAATAAGGATTTCCATAGCACAGACATTTGAGTATGCAACATTAGATGCTATCCCAGAATTTTGAGGTTATAAAAACAAAAATCCAACAAAGGATACTATGAAGAGCAAAGCTAAAGAAAGAGAAAAAGGAGAGAAAGGAAGAGAAAAGAAAAGATTTTATATATATATATATATATATATATATTTTTTTTTTTACACATATATGTGTTGAAAAGGGTTGGAAACGGAAGAGAGGGGAGTGATAATAAACATGGACATGGACCACGAAAAAGTCAATCTTTTCAGAATGCCATCAAATTCTACAAGACGTTTGTTGTAATTGAGAGTTAGACAAGTAACAGGTACTTTACTTTTGAGTGATGATAAATTTAGCAGTGAATCAACCACAAATACACAGAACTCATGGTGATGAAACTCAACTTTCAGACAAGGATGTTGCAGATCCTCAGTGAATGCGATTGGGTGATCTATCGCCTAGCATTAATCTTAGCGAGAGAACCAATTCTCCAAGATCCCCCCTTCCCCTAACGCCTCACATAGTCTCACATAATGCCCCTCTCCCCCTCATCAATTTCTCATCCAGCACCGTTAACACCCCTTCCTCCTCTGCCTCTTTACCCACAATTGATGAGTTGCTTCACTAACTAACCGGCGATTCCCGATCAGAATCACTTTCTGAGAAAAGCCTATTCAGGAACCTGTCATTCCAGCTGGCCTGGGCGGAGAGACTGAGAGCGGTGGAGACCCGAGTCAATCAACCCAGGTCATGTTTGTTTTAATTTATTGAGGATAACTTTGCTGTCTGGGGACACTGCAGGCTTGTAGCTTTGATTATGGCGAGGTGTTAAAAGGTCCCCCCAAGTAAATCCCACTCACCCTCCACCTCTGTCTGTCTGACTGTCTGTCTGTCTATCTGTCTGACTCTCTCTGTCTCTGTCTCTGTCTCTGTCTCTCTCTTTCTTTCTTTCTCTCTCTCCCTCTCTCTCTCTCTCTCTCTCTCTCTCTCTCTCTCTCTCTTTCTTTATCTCTCTCTTCCCCTCCTATGTCTCCATGATTGTAATTCATTCATCATTTCTTCTCTCTCTCTCAATCCCTTGTTCTCTATTTATTTCATTTTGCTTATTGTATCAAGTATATTTCTTAGATAAAACATTGTTCAAATACTTCCTGTGCTTTTTGGTTAAGTAAAATGCTACACACTTTCATATTTTTCTTTAGATTATGATGCCATTCGGCATTGTGCTCTTGATCATAATTATTGTTAAACCTAGAGCTGAAGACGATAGTGATGGCCTCTGACATGGTTGATCACATTTTATTCTATTCGAAAATGGATTTAAGCTAAAAATATTACGTTTTTCACCATTTTAAGTTCGTTATTGGCACACAGTGTGTGGTGCATCTCGGAGATTTTCAATGCATATGGAATCACCTATAATTTCAGATCCAGTCCGAATGGGAAATGATGTCTAGAATTCTCCGGTCTTGTACCAGTCACAACTAATAAGTGTCACCCAGGAAAGTATAACAGACGGATACTGGGGTAGGTATAGGAGAGGGTCATTTAATGAGATTTATAAAGGTAGCTGTAATTGACTGAAACTAGCTGGCCACCAGTCGAGTAAAGAAGAAAAACTTTCCTCTTTCCGCCCCTCAGGCTCTTTATCCTCCGGCATTACGCCGCATACATGTCCATTATGATTATTTTTTTGCATTTGATATTTTTTCCCTCTTTTGAGAGGCAGATTTAAGAAAGGATGGAATAAATTCATGTATGTTGTATGTTCGTTGTAACATGTAAACTACCGCATGTTAAAACTGCTTATCCTCGAGGTATCTTGGACAACGTCAATTTTGTTTTCCATCTTTTTCATTGATCATTATCACCGCGCAATCAACTTAACTAAAACAATTAAAAGAAAAATAACTGCATTCAGTTTTGCGTCTTCTAAATAATCAAAAGTCTTTCTCTCCTTAAAAGCACATAACTAATTTTTTTTATTTTTACTGTAAAGTTTGTGATGCATCAGTCTTTGGGCATTTTAAAAGATCGCTTCATCATCAAACTTGCTATTTTATGAAAAGGCTTTTTCACAAGGTGATGAATGTCATAGAATGATGACTGCAACCTTTTATAGTTTACGAGACAAATTTATGTCTATCTCTAGATGGGCAAGTGAAATATCATCAAATATAAGGTTAAATCATTAAGAGCTCCATAATAATTTTACTTAAAACAAGTGGCATGTTCTGTGAGTGAGAGGAAGGAAATGGTGATAATAAAAAATCAAATGCAAAGAGTGAGATGAGAAGATTAAAAAGCGAGGAGATGCGGCGTCTAGGTATTGTCTTTAAAACGTAGATAAGACAAAGTATTAAAGGAAAATCTTTTCTGTATGCAGTGAGAGGTAAAGGGCAAAAAAAGAGAGGAAGAGGGAGAGAGAGAGAGAGAGAGAGAGAGAGAGAGAGAGAGAGAGAGAGAGAGAGAGAGAGAGAGAGAGAGAGAGAGAGAGAGAGAGAGAGAGAGAGAGAGATAACGCTTCGTGCTTTTTTCTTGGTTCCATATTATCAACAGTGAAAACAACCTGATTTTCAATTGATGAATTAAAGAATTAATTCAGAATCAATTGCAAACGGAATTCGCCTCACTCAGAACAGGGCTTCAATTGCCTAAAAATGGATGATTTTCCCCCGCTTCCAGGATCTGAAACGCTGATTGAATAAAATAATGTAACATTGTTAATGTCTTTGACAAGTGTCTCTTTCGGCTCTCATAATGGTTTTTCCGCTCAGTTACACATGTGAAAATTACCCTTAATGGTGCTATTGTCAAAGTTATTGTACAGCCATTTTTTGAACAGAACAAAAAAATTGCTCTGCGTCACTGCTCTTGACGTTTCCAGAAAACGACGTTGTCCATTTCCGGTTCCTGTTTTTAAAATGTGAATTTGAAGTGTTCTCGTTAGGCAACGCCTATTATGTGGTAATGGTGGCCCCAATTCTGCCGAGAACTTCTAAAACAGCGCTATCTAACTGTTGGGAAATGTATCATTAAATTATGAGAACACTTTACAATATGTTTTAATTTTACATTACAGTTTTCCTAGATTACAATGACTAGAAAATGTTACTTTTTGGTGCTCCTATTATTACAAAAAAAAGCGCTGGTAAATATAGTAGTTCACTAATTTGTTTATACCTCGATTCTTCTTGCTATTTGCTTATTCATATCTCTCTCTCTCTCTGTCTATCTTCTCTTCTCTCCCTCTCTCTCTCTGTCTCTCTTCTCTTCTCTCTCTCTCTCTCTCTCTCTCTCTCTCTCTTCATCGCGCGTCACGCTAAAAGAAAGAAAAATGTAATTGTTTTTTTCATAAGTGTTATTCTATTTCAAACTCATGTACAAAGACAAAATTGTTGAAAGATATGTACCATTCCATGGTAAAAATCATTTTTTACTACTATACAATCATTTCACCTGCTCCTTTTGAAGTTAAAAATCATTTTTTCTTAGCACCGCACGAAATTTTGATGATAAAAAAAGGCGGCAATTTTGCAAGTACTCAAAGGCTTCTAAATTTTTTGAAGAGTATATTATTGAGACAAAAAGACAATCTTCCAATAAAAATCCAATCTGGAGTAACCATGGTGAGACCGTTTGAGTTTCATATACTTATCTGATTGTATATACCACAAAAATAAAAATTAAAAAACCATAGGTGTAACGTTGATTCACCTCAACGGAATCATTGTGTGTGAGAGATATTCAAACGCTAATACATCACGGTGTTTTAAGTTTACAAGGGCCAACATCATCGATGCTGAGAGAACAGAATGATGGATGGAGAAATAAAAAAGTACCTCTAAGGCACCTGTTTAAATTCCACTCGATTACATGAAAGAAGGAATTTTTTTTTAGTTACAATTCTTTGCAATGGAGCTGTCATTAACTTTTCATACACAATCAGAAGTATGTGGGAACTACTTTCAAAGATAAAATTTTAAGTGCAAACTTTGGTGAATGTTTGTGGGTAATACTACTTACACAAATCCTCGCAAAGAAAATGCTACTGTTTCTCCCGACAATTAAGTTTGAGTTTGAGTGATGTGATATTTATTAGGCGAAAAATTGATCTACTTAGCTTAAGATTGTCTAATTCTTGTTGTCACAATATTCAGCACACATGACTGTTGTTGCTAATGACAGATTTGAAGTGAGGTTTTAAATAATTTAGCATATGAGTCGTTTCACTATATTAATCCAGCTGATGCGTTTCATTTTCAGGTCTTTAGTTAAGCCAGGCACACTCTGTAAATTCCTTTGATCAAGAGCGGTTGTCAAATAACCAGCCCTTAATATCCTACAAAGGAGTTCCTTCTTTTGTACTTGTTTAGGGCACACGGTACAATGAGGTGCGTGCATGCTTAGTTCCGATTTTCAATCATTCAACCTCTAAAAGAAAACGTGGCGTCCGCAGAAAGTGCACTCATTGAGCGAGGCGTTTTTAAGCGTCTGAATGGCTTGCACCTACTTGCCATATTGGAAATATGAAAATGAAGGTACAGTTTAAACGATATGTCGGCTGTGACCGCCATAGAAGCAGATATTTACATGCAAGCTGTAAGTGTCCGAAAATCAACCATTCGCTTCTCCTTATAGAAAGACACTCGCCATTATAGAAGAAGGCAAAGTTTCTATATTACATTAAAAGGATGTTTTATTATTATTATTATTATTATTATTATTATTATTATTATTATTATTATTATTATTATTATTATTATTATTATTATTATTATTATTATTATTATTATTATTATTATTATTATTATTATTATTATTATTATTATTATTATTATTATTATTATTATTATTATTATTATTATTATTATTATTATTATTATCATTATTATTATTATTGTTTATCGCAAAACGTTATTGTTTCGTATTTGTATTTGTATTGGTATGTGTTTCAATTAGAAAAGAAATATTTTTAATACAACTTTTTCTGTAAACTCAGTCTCTATCATTATCAGATTATTATCATCACTTCATGGTGTCTAGCCGAGGTTACCGGTATCTCAGTGTATAGCAAACACGTCCTGGTAAGAAGGGAGCTATAATTATTATAAATCTACTTCTCAATAGAAATTGTTGAAAGGGAAGTAATCATTCAAATCAGAAGGTTTTTTTTTTTTTACCTATGTTCATTTTTTTTTCTTTCACATTTGACACAACATTATAATTGGAAGAAATTGAATCCTCACTGATTAAAAGAAAACTCCTCCATTAAATTTTATCTTTCACATTTGGTGTAATCTTGCACTTTTTCTTTTGATTATGTTTTTTTTTTTTAAATGAGAAGTCGGTTTGATTAACCTTGCTCTACTTCATTTGTCAATTTGATTTGTTTACTTATTAGGTCAACATCTTCTTAGGTAAACTATTGTTGCGTCACAATCCAAACAAGCAATAGAAGATTCTGCTACAACTAGCGCAAGAACATGTCTAAAAATAGATGGTCTGGACAACTGCTTTTGCAAACAATTACGCATTCGATGGTAAACCACTTGAATGTATTCAACTCTCTATATGAATACCACGAAGAATTTGATGTCGATTCTGCTTTAAAATTAGTGCCAAAATCAGAATGTTAAGAGTGTGCAGCCTAAATAAAGAAGCCCGACTCAGATTAAAGTCTAGCTTAGATAAATTCAAAATGCAATGAAAATTCTTCTCGATTTGAAGGACACTGTCTGAAATCTGCTCTTTTCTATCAGAATCACAATAGATGATTTCCGAAGATTTTACACTTTTATGTTGGTTGGGGGAGATAAAGGGTTTTTTGGGTATTAACATGCTCTGAATAAGCCATATGAATTTTTAAACAAAAGCTTAAATTTTAAAACTACTTAACGCTTTGGCATGTACTTCACTTTAAAAGACTTTTATTTCACAAACATTTTACTGCAAATTTATCTTCTTTGCCAACCTCTCTTTCTCTCTCTCTCTCTCTCTCTCTCTCTCTCTCTCTCTCTCTCTCTCTCTCTCTCTCTCTCTCTCTCTCTCTCTCTCTCTCTCTCTCTCTCTCTCTCTCTCTCTCTCTCTCTCTCGCCTCTTATCTATCTTGCTCTTCATTTTTGTATCAAACATCTTTCTCTCTTTGCACATCTGTGTGTGTACAATCAAGCAAATGAAAGATGGACAAACCCAATAGTGAGAAATGTTTTTTTTTTTTTTAACTTGTCAATGTAAGTTGTGAATCAACCATGACACAACCTCGCCACCAGATCTTGAATGAACATCTTGAATATCAAACCTATGCACTTGAGTCAGTCACTTCGATGATTCGTTTACTAAGCTTCCAGACGTCGCCAGCCCAATAGTAGAGGATGTCTAAAGGGAAGTAATCCGTTTTTGTCTGGTCTAAGGTTCACAAATAGTCGTGTCCCATGGAAGTGAGGTTTTCTTTTATTTTGTTTTTTTTATAATTATTATTTTTTCATTCTCTTACTTCTGTCTTCTGCAAGTTATATGATCCAGTCTATATTTAAATTTGTAAAAAAATTTTTTACATGTTTCATTCTATCATTCATCTCGTTTCGGACTTCTGCTCTGGAAAACAAAAAATAAACGAAACAAAACAAAAAAAATGCTGATGAAAGATGATGAAGTAGTAGATACTATTATGCAAGTTTGGATTATGGGTCACCTTCATTTTTTTTAGTAAGTATATGACGTATCAAATCTTCCAAAACCCCGAAAATTACACCAAGCCTTAGAAAGAATATAGCAACACGTTGTGGCAAGGTAGCATGACTCTATGAAGTCTAGCAACCCAGGCAGAAGAAGCAGCCAGTCGAAAGGAACAAGGAACGCGGAACAAGATCACCAGATTAGTCCGCGGAAATTGCAAAAAAAAAATTATCAATAATATAAAATGTAAATATCATATTATTGACTGGAGCAACACAGATGATCCAGATCGGTTATAACATTTCAGTGAAGCAATAGCCGCCTCTAATAGAGTAAGTACGTGATTTCAGAGTACAGACTTTTGTAATGAGCAGAGAAATTTCAACTCTGAGTGGAGAACTTCACTTTATCATTGTACCTCATCTAGTACAACATAATTATAGGCTACACAATGATTACGAAGGAAGCAAGCCTTATTATCTCAAGCGAATTACCCTTCACATTGATCCTATTTTAACAATTTCACATTGCTGTATTAACAGAAAATCACAAGCTGGACCCTATACATGTTATATGGATATAGCTCGTCTAAAAAAAAGTGATGTCAGACCTTTTGAAACAAGCCTCTGACGGGTAGAACAACTGAAAGGGTGAGGCTCCAAATGTCCCTACGGATATCAATAAGGTTATTCTGTCCCACGCCCATCGGCCCTTCTATCCAGCTCTAAATCTACCTAGATCCATAATGCTATTTTCTCGATAAGTTATTCAACAATCAGAAGCAATCGAACATGGACGTAGATCCACTTTGCTGTAAATTATATCTTATTTCGATTTGCGCATTTTATAATCTTTTTTTTTTTTTTTAATTTGAATTTCAGCACTTCTGAGCAGCAAAGTATTTTTGGGAATAGTGCCATTTAAACAGTTAAGGTCTTCAGAATGCCATTACTTTATATGCTAATGATAGCTTAAGGCAGATCTGTGGATTAGTTCTTAATAAATTCCCATTCCCTTTTGACATGATGTTAAACTTCATATTAATCCATTACTGCCAAACCAGGCACAACCTAGAGTGTTTAGTCTTAGATCTTTAGTTTCAGATCGAACATGAATTCTAAAAATTTAGATGTTGATTGAAATAAGAGTGCGAAACAATCAAGACAATGGACAACAGAAGAATGTTAGTATTAAGGTTTTCGGCTATAATATTATATCTTTTTTTAATCAGATAATGAGCATGTGTAGCGATCATATTCGGCCAAAACGACTTTGCTTTATATAGAAGCTTTTCTTTTATTGAGAAAATGATATCATATTGAAAGGTTTTGGTTGAAACTGTTTCCTGTATCCATTTTAATCTATGAGGAGTTGAGGTGTTATAGACCATCTGAAAAGAAGCCACACATTTTAACACCAACAATTGGTATAACCAAAACTGAAATTGCATTTTGAACCAAAAGTTCGCGATAATGTTCAACAATTGTTTGCTTTTTTCTACTGCCAAGTGTACAATTATTTACAAAAGTTATATGACAAAGGAGGCGATTGTGCGATATAAATCAAAACAACCATTTGTTGCAGCGGTAATCTAGTTACACTTTTATTTTAAACTGCTTGACGTGTTGAGAGACAGAATGATTGAAATTTTTTTTTTCTTAATAATTTTCTTCTTTGAAGGATGTGTAAACGATTAGGTAATAAAAATTTTCATAATGTGAGTACAACATTTAAGCATAAAAGATTGTTTTCTTAATGGTGAAGAAAAGCAAGAAAGAAAAAAGTCATTTCTAAATGTCTTTAATCATTTTATTCCATATTTTTCGAATTTTTTAAAATATACTGTCTGAATATTGTAACTGATAACAAAAACCCATGATTATTGTTTCTTTGATTATTTTGACAACCAGTCCCAGAGAGATCTGACTATAGAAGATGATACATGGTGATAACTTCATCAATGAAAGCGTCCCATCGTTGCTGCCATTTGCTCATAGCTTCAGTTTTCTCTGTATCAGTCATCGTACTGAACCTGAAAATAGATTTTAAATCGGGAGAATATGAATAATTGGTCCATGATTATCTATTACTATAGCATTGCTATTGCGTGAGAGTAGGCATGTCACTTAGTGTCAGTATTTCCAACTAGTGACTTGCATAATTCCAAGTTTAACTTCAACTGATTATGTGTTAAGAAGCAAAGATGAAAATGAAAAAAGTACGGAGTACGCTAAGGCAGACGTGAAGTTAAGAATAAAGTTTACAAAATATTTAAAAAAGTCAATGCTCATAATATCGAAGACATGAGAAATATAAATAACAAACATAAAATGGTGCTTAAAATGTGATAAAAAGTTATCAAATCAGATCAAAATTACCTCTTAGACAAAATTAGCAGCAGGACGTCAAAAAATAATGAAGGTTGGGATAGAAGAAAGAGCTCAGGGAACTAAAACTTGGGCTTAAATCAGAACCAGCCAATAAAACGTGGATAAAAACTGAAATACCGTAAGATTGCTAGTGCATAATAGCGATACTCACCAAGAAAAATTGGGATTACAGGTAAAATATTGCAAGCAGTAAATTGATGGTTTCAAGATCATTTTGTATTTCGAAGTATTCACATTGTTTGCTGCTTTGATGTTTAATTGTCAAATGTAGCTCTATTTTTCAAATGAAAATCAATGATCAAATTTCCTCTGACAATGCGTTCTATCGTTGTTATTGTTAAACAAAGTAAGCAACATTTATAAATTCTATAAACCAATAAAAAAGGCATAGAAGTGTATATCGATAGAGGTTTCAGGCGAAGAATCATGTAAAAACAAAACAAAGTAGTAATAAGACAAACTTACTGGATGGAATTTATGGCCAGCTGCTTCAACAGTCTGAGATCATCTTTAGTTGACCCGAGACCCATGAAGGCCATGTAGAAATCATGGGACAAGGGGAGAGCACCCCACAAAGGGAAGTTGTCCGATGAGATCGTGATCCGGTCGTTGTTGGCGATGAGCGTGGAGCCAGGATGGTTCCTCAAGTCACTCACAAAACCGAGCACCTTGACACACGATAGAAAGATGCGCCGGCATGGCAAGCAAGTTTTTTTTTAGTTCAGTAGCTACATCTTTTACATAGAGACGGATAAACATCTGTCATTCACAAAAAAAAAAAAAAAGCAAAAAATAGTTTCGCACGTATTAAAGGGACTCAGTTTGCTTAAGAGTAAACTGTTGCAGTCTATCACAAAACTGATGGTCTTTTAAAGCAGAAAACAACTACGAGTTCTTTATTCTTTTTTTATCCTTCTTATTACATCATGAATGGTTGATACATCCCTGGTATGAGTTGAGTGTGGAAATCTCAGTTGAGCGAAATGCGAACTTTCACTTTACCTGACTGGAGACAGGTTGGACCTCGATCACAATGCCTTGTTTCCTGATGGCCTCCATAACTTTAGGATGTTTCAGAGCGGCGAAACCGTGACCAATACGGGTGGCGTTGAGCAGAACAGCGTCCACAAGATTCATGTCAGCTCCTTGAGTCCAGGCTGGGGTGAAATACAGGTTGTTTTCAATGTATGGTTCTAAAAGAAGAAATAACAGACATAACAGTTTTTTTTTATCACTTCATAAAAAGTTTTTGGACGTTGAATTCACAGATCAATAAGTAAAACAGACCAAAAATTTTCTTTAAATACTGGCGAAAAAAAAAAGCAGCAGCATAAAGTTATTCTCTTGACGCAAAAGAGACATAGTTATGCTCTTATAATGAATACGACAATGACATTTTTATACTATTTACTAGCTGATCAGAAAGACATTACAATAAAGCTGAAAGGTCAAGAATTGAAATTCTAACTGTTCATTTATTATCGATCGCACACATTCAAAACTTTCAGAGCATTTAAGAAAGCTTATAGTGTGTCCTGGAAACAGTATCTTTTTGCCTTTACTGAGTGAATTCGGTGTTGTTTTTATTTTTAAATATTTTACGCCGATAAATAAAAAAAAAAACGCCTAATGCATACGTTCAAAAAAGAGCCGGGCTTGCATTCCCATGTGCATGTTTTATAAGTTTACAAATTTATATAGTAATATTTTCCCCCAAATGTTGCTTAATTTCAACATCTTAGCCTCATCTCGGATAAAAAGACAACAAAATATTTATTGTTTTCATTAGATCTCATGGTAAATAAGTTTCAACTAATGCTCACTTCTCTCGATGGATGCAGATACCATAGTTACCTTAGGTAACACAGAATGTTTGAAATTTTATCTAGATCTAGAGATTCCAGGCTGACAGACTGTGGGACTAAATGAATTAATATAGAATGTCAAGTTGTTCTTAACAAATTCATAAAGTATCCAGGCCTAGAAAATATTTATACACACACATTATATATATAAAAGAAAATTAATAATAGTATTCAAAGTTCTTATAATATTTCATTCTACAGCATAGGCCATAGTAGAGTGATCAGTATTGAATATATGCATGAGAATATCCTATTGTACACGATAAGTTATAATAATAATAATAATAATAATAATAATAATAGTAGTAGTAGTAGTAGTAGTAGTAGTAGTAGTAGTAGTAGTAGTAGTAGTAGTAGTAGTAGTAGTAGTAGTAGTAGTAGTAGTAGTAGTAGTAGTAGTAGTAGTAGTAGTAGTAGTAGTAGTGGTAGTAGTAGTAGTAGTAGTAGTAGTAGTAGTAGTAGTAGTAGTAGTAGTAGTAGTAGTAGTAGTAGTAGTAGTAGTAGTAGTAGTAGTAGTAGTAGTAGTAGTAGTAGTAGTAGCAGTAGCAGTAACAGCAGCAGCAGCAGCAGTTGCAGTAGTAGTAGTAGTAGTAGTAGTAGTAGTAGTAGTAGTAGTAGTAGTAGTAGTAGTAGTAGTAGTAGTAGTAGTAGTAGTAGTAATAGTAGTAGTAGTAATGATTATTCATATCCTACTTACATGTTTCTCCTGCGTGGAACAGAAATGGCAAGACTGATTTGCCATCCTTGATCAATTCCTTTAAATAAAATTGGTTTCTGTGGCCGACATCTTCGTGCGAATCAATATCGAAACCTTTGACAAGGTGTGGGAATTTTTTCATAAGCTCTGCAACTCGATCCACTCGTTGCTGCATATTATCTTCCGTAAAATATCTAGGTTAAAAGGGTGAGGGTAAAAATCATGTTGGTAATAATAGTTAAGGGCAAGAAAGAAAAAAAATGACACCATGAGCAAGGGAGCGAGTTAAAAAAATTCGGTAAAACATCTAGGTTGAAAGAGTGAAAATAAAAATTATGTTGGTCATCATAGTTTAAGGGGAAGAAAGAAGAATATGACAAAATGAGCGAGGGAGTGAGTTAAAAAAAAAGGGTACGTACAAAAAAGGTTGCTTTAATGAAAAATTCCACTTCGCAACTGGAATCAACTCATGAAAGTTAATCTTTTTCGAGTAATAAGTAGGTTACTTCACGCTGCACACAAAGCGATGTTTTTCAATCGCCACGCTAATTGAATTATCGTATTAGATTATTGGTATACGTAAAAGTAAGACAAACTGACAATCATCGGACAAGACAGATTTTAAAAAAAATGTTTAGAGTCGTAATTATAGGCATAAACTGAAAGCAGATAAAAGACGTTTGTTCTTTCCAAGAGTGAGAGAGAGAGAGAGAGAGAGAGAGAGAGAGAGAGAGAGAGAGAGAGAGAGAGAGAGAGAGAGAGAGAGAGAGAGAGAGAGAGAGAGAAAAGGGGGGGGGGGGGGAGACAGATAGAGACAGGCAAACAGATAGACAGACGGACATACAGCCAACCAGATAAACATCGAAACATCTAAACAAGGGGGCGGCACCGAGTTAAAAAAAAAAAGATAGGAGGCGGAAAGGAGGAATCGTAAAGCTCTTCTCACCTATGTCCAGTCAGTATAAACTTGATACCCAGAAAATCTGGGTGGGCCACCTGAAACAACTGGACCACTTTGTCTACGAGGCGCATGTACTCTTCCGTGAGGTCAGATCCATTCGTATGATACTGGGCATAAGAGACAAGATGTGTGATGAGACATTGCAGGTTTCTCTATTTCAAGTCATATAAGTTTGACTGCTTTTGCACTATTTAAGTGATTGTGAGTTTTCTTTTTTTTATTTTTTTATTGTTGTGGAGGGGAAGAGAAACAGTGATAGACAAAAATGGCATTCAGAGAGCCTAAGTGAGAATAAAGACTACATAATGAGGCACAAAAGGAAAAAAAAAAGATCGACCGCCCACCCCTGTGAAGCAGAAAGTCAATATTATAAATTTTAAAAAATCGCCCAACAATGGAAAAAATCACCACAGAACAGATCTAGGTAATATATAATGATGTTTATTATGTACTTTTGTCAAAGGTAAAGTTAATGTCAGCCATTGCAGAGAAAAAGATTCTTTGTGGGATTTATCTAATGTTAAATTAATAGAGTGCCTAGCGAACCATATCAATATTTTACAAGCTCCAACATCGCTGCTGTAAAAAGCAATGAAAAGCAACGCCAAAACTGGTTGGAAATACCTAGAAAAAGTATTATATGTTCTCCGGACTTGACCAATGAAATTAGACGTCTAATAATAATAATAATAATAATAATAATAATAATAATAATAATAATAATAATAATAATAATAATAATAATAATAATAATAATAATATACACAACAAAGAAAGACTCAGCCAAAGACATGTTGCTTTGTAGTTGAAGTCTCTAAATTTGCGTATAATCATAATTTTATCTCGTAGTTTGCTCACTGTCTTTTGCAAAACATATAAGCAGGCTTCCATGTAGGCCAATTTTACATAATATATGATTATAACTGTATGAATGAAAAGTCGTTGCTGCATTAAAAATACAGATCAAGTAATGATTCTTTAATAATCTTAACATCTGGCTTCAGTTGCATAAGTAGAATAAAACTTTAGAAGGTTTTTTTGGAATATCAATGCATTTAAAATCAAGTTTTCATTTCTTGTTTACTCTGATATTTTATCTAGGCACAGTACCTAAGAAAGCTCAAATTTGGCAGATCATTACATATTTACTCTTCGAAATCTTATATTCCCATTTTTAATTGTTCCAACCTGTTATTGATCTATGTCAAAAATTCTTATTTGATGATAAACTTTCTCCATTGAAATTTGTTCGGCTAAAAAATTCGACCTGAGAAAATAAAGGATTCCGAATCAACTTTGAGTAAATTTTTCAATAACCACCATGTTTATATTGATGTGTAAATAGAGATATATTTAGTTTCTTCTGTTTTTTAGAAGTGGAATTCAGAAAAAAAAATTTTTTTTTACATTACTTAATATGTTTATGGGGTCCAGCTAAGTGAAATATAGATGAAGAATACAATCATGTTCATTTTTCTTTGTGGTCAATATTGTTTATTTTATTTCACTGCTGAAGGGTATGACAAATTTGCAAAGTTAATCGCATGTTGAATTTTGGTTTGTGCGATGGTTCATTACCACTTACAAAAATTCCCTCGCGAAACTCGACATACTGGACGCCATCAGCATAGAAATCCTCCACAGCTTTTACCAAACACATTCTTGAGGAAAGAGAGAAAAGCAAAGGAGATAGGAACCAAGAGAAGAAAAAGGTCCTCATTTTTCACGATAAATTATATCTTAATAATTTTCATGAAGAATGAAAGTAGTGGATTAATTGTGTTCTTGTAAGTGACAAAAAGAAAAAAAAAGCACACACACAAAAAAAAAAAAGATTAATAAAACTGAAGTTAAGGTTCTAAACCTAATCTGGCTCCCAACTATATCCTTTTCAATTAATTTATCGGAACAAATCATCATTGTTTAGTAATTTCCCGTATTCAGCTCCATAGTAGAGTCCAATGGATATAACTCTGATAGCTTGACTAAGGCTTTAACCAAATTAAAATGAGCGGATAAAATTTTCCCTTCATCGAGTTTATTGCTGTCATTTTGACTCTGTAACTTTGTTAGGAAACAATCATAATCTTGATTTCGTTTTACAGAACCTAGTTTTGAAGCTTTTTTTCAGCTAGTAGGTACCAATATTTAAATTGGTCTCTCTTTAATCGTCTCATCGAAAAAGTGCAAAATGCAAAAATAAGAACGACGCAAGAACAAAAAATATGATATATTCTGTAAAGAAAGTCATCTTCGATGCAAATTGAGATTGATTTTTATTTAACTTTAGCATTCACCTTACAAGAAAAAAAAAATTCTCAACCAGGTAAAAGGAAACTTCCGATAAAACCATCGTTGCTTAATATTTCTATTATGACGAAAGGCTCACTCTGCAATTTCTCTGTATATGTGTTTGGTTTTTTGTTTGCTTGTTTGTTTGTTTTTTAAGTTTAAAGGGACAGAATCAACCAATGAACATTAATCTCCAATCCTAGTCCACTCTTTTCATCTCATTTCTTTTTATCCAAAGTCAATGCCTTTGATAATAAAATAAATATGAAACATGGGAAAAGAACTATTTTTGTAGGCCTATTTCATCGAATATTAAAAAGCGGAATTGAATAGCGAGAAAAAATGCACATCACGGTTATCATTGAGCTTTGAAACGGAAAGTCCGGCTTTGGGTTAATTATTTTTGCCTTTATCTCAGTACATTACTTGTTTTGGAAAAAAAAATGAGGGGGGGGGAAGGGAATATCACCATACTCAGCAGTTTCCAAGGTACTCCTGAGGCTTAGAAATGTGGTGAAAAAGTCGTTAAACTTGCTCCATATGTCGTTTGAGGATTTGTATGTGTTGTAAGGGTCTGGCGTAAACAGTGACAACTCAGACATAAAGCTGGTGGAAACGAAAAAAAAAAAAAAATCGTTTGTCAAATAAAAGGGAAATAACCGTCAGATTAAAAAGCGATTTGATTTATGATTTCCTTTCCTACCGTAATTAGGAAATTCTTTTAATTTTTATTTACAGCTAGGTGTAAATCAATTTGTCTCATTTATATTTCGAGACCCTAAGCCTTTGCGGGAAAGAATGAAAATTAAAAAGAAATAAAAGTTGCATTAAACAAGACACATTATTTTTTAGATTGTAATATTATATAAATTAGAAAGTTGCTCTTTGATTCCCTTTGAAAATAGACCTAAACAAAATCTTTAAAAACTGAAAAATTAAAAGTAAGACATTATGGCTGAAATAAATAGGAGCAAACTATGTTCACATTATCAAATACCCTATCAACTGAATAAATTTGAAGAGTTCCAAACTTCTGTTGAAATAGATTTTCATAATTGGACTTTTTGATACAAAAAAAGATAGCAGACCTGCCATTAAAGTATTTAAAAAAAAAACAAAAAAAAACAATTATGTCTGAAGTACATAAGTTTATGTGAATGCTATCCATTCCTAATCCAGAGCTTCAGTTTTTACATTATATTTATGATATGCATATCTATAAACCTTAACTAAACAAAGTCGTGCCTCAATTTTGATTTTCCATGACACGATTTGGTTGAAAATAACTCAAGCAAAACCGAGATAACAAACGATAAAATGTGTGGGGTTTTTTACATAACAATTTTGCTTTAATTAATTCTTGGGTTAACGTTTTAACATTTAAAAATTAACATCTTTTTTTTTCTGCGCAACATAAATCATAATAGTCTGCGGTAAAAACATAAAATATTGACCTTAATACTCTATTGATGAATATTTTACCTTGCATTTAAAGATTTTCGCAACACATATGATAATAAATGAATTCGTGTTAAAATGACTTTTCGTGGCTGGTCCGAGATTCTTTAATAATAAAACTGCTTTCTGGAGGCTAAAATATTTATTAATGGTATGCAGTTTAAAAATAAATAAATAGGGACAATTGACACCTGCTGATTTTTGTTTTAATTTGCTTTTCTCTCTTTTTTTTTTTTTTTTTCCAAATACTCAAAATTTAACTTACATTTCATCCAGCCTTTTATTATTACATGTCCGCTGCTTTCGAGAATACCCATCGTTACATGACAGAATGTCCATTTCAGCTCGTAAATCTGCAACTTCACGCCAGCCTAAAGAGATAGACCGAGACGGGAGAGCAGAGAGTTGAGAACATTATTTTATGATCTGTTTGAACTGGTCTAAGTCTTGAGAGCCAAGTTCATATTTGGACTTTCTAAGTATTTATGAAAATATGACTAAAAAACTTATTCAGAAATGCTTAGAATGTAAAATTGGTTAAATTAAAAGTGTGATTTTAGTCAAAAACAAATAATGAAATTATGTGGTTTATACATAACAATTTTTGTTTGAATTAATTTATAATTTTAAATTTAACGTCTTTTTTTTTTTGCGTGTTATAATAGTCTGCTGTAAAAACATAAATTATTTCACATCCTTATAGTGCTGCTTAAACATTTTTAGCATCTCAGAGGACACATTGTGCATCTGCGACATGATAATCATTAGGCGGCTACAGAGACGAGCATTTTTTTACAGGCTTTGTGAAGGCAATAGTAAATTAAAGACTTATGAGCAGGAAAATAGTCGTCTTTAGATGTCTGTTTTTAAATAAGTTAAAATGATTTCAAAAAATAGGTTTTATTCTGTTAAAAACAATTATGGCATCTGATGAACGGTAAATTTTGAAGTATGTGATGAAACTTTATCCTGAATTTGCAAAATGCCGAAAAAGGATTGATACATTCGCTTTCATATATTTGATGGAAATAGCGTTCACATAAACGATAAAAAACAACTAGAGAATCACCCGAAATGTTTGTGACTCGTTAAGCATTGAAGCACGAAGACTGCAAGTATTGCGCATTGAACAGACAAATGATTAGACAGAGAGACTGTAACGTGTGTGCCACTCACCGTCGTCAGAGCTCAAAATTGTATCAGAAAATCTGAACAGTCGAGGAACTCGTCCTTCTCTTGCCTTCGTGTAGAGGTCAGGCAAATAGGTCAAGGTCTTTATGGCCCAGTCTAACGGCACTATGGTGGCATCATGCAGGTGAAGGTTCCCACCTAAGGCAGTCAAAGATCGTGTGATGTGGCAAACGTTTAAAATTGCTTAGAGTGGAAGATATAAGCCTGAAACTATTCCTGAAAGATGGGATGATAACTGAACACGAAATTATTTCTATAATATCTTTCATCTCGGACTCAAGACATAATGAATTGTTGGGGAAGATTAGTAACACTCACCAATAGAGTTCAACAATATGGAATGTTTAGTGTTACAGAATTGTGATCATTAACAAGAGCCTCCCTACCACCCAAAAATCATGAATAAATAAAATGAAATCAAAATATTGTTACATTATAAATTTTCCGATTAAAGAACTTCCAGAAAAAAACATCCGGAGGAACAGAATGGTGTAAGGGGAATAAATTTAGGCTTAAAGAGTGAAATCTTTATTTACGGGGTATTTCCCTTCTCATAAATCGAAATCTCTAGTTTGTAATAATCTCGCGTGGTAGTATGATTTATTATATACTAGATCTAGAATAAAAGTTTTCTCTCGATAACTTAAAAGAAATGTATAAATAAAACAGAGCAAATGCTAATTCTCACAAATAATGATTACGAAGTTGTGCTTTGTAAAAAATTAACTCATTTTTCTTTGTTGATAATCTCCAAGTGGGTCTATTATTTTCCTTCTCAAACGGAAAATAGGATTGCTTTTTTTTCATTTTTTTTAATTGTTGGATACTAAACATGCTCCTTTAGTCTCTGTTGCAAGTCATTCAATAAATCAAAACTATTTTTTATGACCGCATATTTCGCTACAGCTTTGGCCAATGCTTTCAAATGTGATATTGTGAGTGAAAATGATTTGAATTAATTGATATAACCTAAGGACATTGATTTAAGTATTTCTTTCGAACAAGGATTTAAGTAGGTTAAACTTAGTAAATAAATAGCCCGAAATAAGATTAAAGTTTTTGAAAATAAATTTCTGACAAAATCGCACCCCATCAGTTTCTCACTATCTCTTTCTGTTCCTCCATCCGTATCTCACTCTATCCATTTCATTCTCTGAATCTCTTTATCTGTCCTATTTCTCTGTTTCTTTCTCTCTATGTCTTTCCTTTGCTTTTTTTTTTTTTTTACATTTTCTTCAATGTTTACGTCTATCTGTAACATTAATGTACTTCTCTAAGCATCTTTCTGTCGTCCTCTGCTTTCCCTTCTCTGGCTGGCTCTCTTTCGCGTCTCTCTCATTTTGTCTGTCTGTCTGTCTGTCTGCGTGCCTATCTCTGTCTTTGTCCCTGTTTATCTGTCCGTCTCTCTCTCTGTCTCTCTGTCTTTCTCCCTGTCTATCTCTCTATTTCTATGCCATCCTCTCTCACTCCAAATCTCTCATATACTAAGATGCTTACAATTATGTTATAATACTTTGTTTGGATCATTCAAAGTTATGTTGTAACCCAGTATGTGATAAAAAAAATATGGCGAATTCGTTGGATGGTTAATTGAACATGTTGAATATTGGTATTTCAAGCCGCCAGAATCTTCTTCGGCAACCAAGATAAAACTAGAATAATGACACATCTTGAGAGTGCCAGAGGAGGTGACGGCGAACATAAAAATTAAGAGCTTACAATAACCGTAATGTTGATGATGATGATGATGATGATGATGATGATGATGATGATGATGATGATGATGATGATGATGATGATGATGATGATGATGATGATGATGATGATGATGATGATGATGATGAAGATAATGATGATGATGATGATGATGATGATGATGATGAAGGTGATGATGATGATGATGATGATGAATATGATGATGATGATGATGATGATGATGATGATGATGATGATGATGATGATGATGATGATGATGATGATGATGATGATGATGATGAATATGAAGATGATGATGACAGTAATGGCGATGATGAGGGTCCTAATGGGATAAGAAGGATGAAAAAGAAGTGAAGTAAATAAGCGGCATCAAATGACAACTTAATGAACTCATCCTTACCTTTAGGCATCATCCTGATGATCTTGAAGATGGTGGTTTTCTCAATTTCTTCTTTGACCTGGTAAAAGTGTCTTGAAGCCAGATAGGGCTCTTTGGTCAACCTGCTGGCCTCTACAGTCAATTCTTTCTGCACCATCAGGTAATGATTGACAAGTTCCTCGCGGTAATTGAGTTTCTGTCAATACAAGAAATACAAAGCTGTTGGTTTCGTCAAAACATGTAATGTAGTCCTCAATAGATTTTAAGGCAAAGTTTTATTTATGTATTGTTTTAATTTACTTGTACATTGAGTAACTCACAACTCAGTGCAGAGTGAGATAAATGTATTCTATGGATATGCCTTGAACTGATTCCAAATGACAGTTTCCCTGAATTGCCTCTAAGAAGACCATAACCATATAAAGCCCACTTACGAGATTTGCACCAATCCTCATCGACGTCTCCTCTCGGATAAAAGCCTCCCTCTTGTCCAGGTAGGCCTGGGAAAAGCTGTGTACACTGCCCAGTAACATAGCTACTGTGATGACAGCGATTATTGACAATGTCATGATTGTCCTTTAATTTCTTTATAATCTGAATAAAGATTGGCAAAGTGAAGAATAGTTATTCGGATAGTGAAAATGAAACTTTTTAACATTGTAACACCTTTTGCATTACTATAAGCAGGGATCAATAGAGACAAGGAGGAAGAAATGATGAACGTCACATTGTATCGAGATAACGTAGGCTTTTTTTCTTCATGAAAAAGAACGTTATATAATGCCTCGATTTAATCTCTGAAGTTGGCAACACGAAAATGCAACATCAGAGGTATCTTGCTCTAGATTTCTGCCGGATGCATTGATAAGACAGAAATAAAAATAGCTCAGTCGGAACTATTACTGGCTTTACTGCTCTATCTTTAACCAAAAGCTAAGAGCTTACACATCTTTGATTAAAAGATGTGTACAGCTCGTAGCCTTCACAATGAATGTGTCTATCGGGCGGTCTAGATGACCTGTAAAGGGGGCGGATAATTGTGACAGATTTTTTATGGTCACTGATAAAAAACAGTTTCGTGGCCATCAATTATATGAGTTTAATCTTCCATATTTTTTTCAGATCTGTATAAAAAATTGTTTTGAAAAATATGTACTGCATTCACGCTCATAATCACAGCTATGCTTTTTATTCCCAAAGCTTAGAAAGCAATTATATAAATTTGTCTTGGATCTCCCACCCAGTAAGGTTTGTTAGGTTTCAGACTTTCTACATCGACATTTATGTTACAAGGCAATAAACACATCTTTACTTATAAAGAAGCGTGAGCATATTCTATATGTACTTAAATAATTTCCCTGAATTATTAATTGTGGTACATCAATGACAAATTTATTTCGTCTAGATCTAGTTAATAAGTCTATAATCTCGGTATCTAAATAAATGGTATAGATTTTGAAACCTAGATTCAAAATAAAATTAGGCTTGTTGAGCATTCCGGAAAGGAATAACTTATAGTTAATATCCTACGATATTGATTTTTTAATAGCCTTTAAATATTCATTGGCGGGTATCAGATTACCGACACTACATCTAAAAACATCATTAAAACTCGAGTTTTATGCTTTTGACAAAAAGTATGCGGTTAGTGCAATATAACCTGACATATTGAACTGACTTAGTAATGTAACCGTTTTTGCGCTCTTCCCATTGCCTTGTTTTGTACAAAGTCAGGTGTTCCGATGGATATCGTGGAAATGTACTATGCATTCTGTGTAACTGCAAAGAAGCGTTATAATTTCAATGAAATTTTTAATCTCTGTTTTTTTTTTGTTTTTTTTTTTTGTTTGTTTTTGTTTTTGTTTTTTTTTTTGGTTAATTTCTCTATGCAAGGTTATACCGAATCTTACACCAAATTACTGTTTTTAAAAACCCCTAAATCATCACCTTCAGTACAATCATATAATTTGATATTTTATTATTATTTTACTTATTAACCACGTACTTACCAGTAGGCCTATGTCCGTCCCAAGAGCGTGTATCTCCCTCAGTCTCTATCACAGCCAGCGCAGAGATCAGAATCGGGTGGCCTTCTCAGCCTACCCTGTTGTCACAAGGCTTTCACGTTATTATCCACAGGCCCTCAAATCTCGACCTACTTAGCTAAATATTGCAGCATTTCTAGATGTGTACCTCACTTTTAAGGTTTTTATAATCCTAAATTAAAACGCAAAAAATTAAGCTGTCATCTATGAAAACTAGGTACTGATAATAAATTCTATTATTTATTTATTATTATATTGCATTTAAATTTAGTTTAAGGAAAGGGGAAAAAACAATGACAAACTTGTAATCAATGTGTACAGCTTATATAAAATACGTGGACTTAGAGGAGAACAAGCGCAGGTACCATAATAAATTGAGACAGCCGGTTGCTGCAGGATCCACATGTTCACTGTAGACCGCCGGGGCTCCTCATACACTCATGGACAGTAATAGAGAAAAAATTATCCGGCACACCAGTAAGTTTTACATGGCACATTAACGAGAACCTGCCTGTCTTAAATTTTACACTAAACTGCGTACTTTCCACAGCCGCGCTGACAGCGGCTACAACTTTGGAAAGTGCCTGTTTGACATCACAAAGAGAACGCTGTTCCACGAGGCTTTTTAATTACGGTTGGCTCTGAAAATGGATTCGTCATCTGAACATCATACACGAATATTTTTGGAATGGACGGTCTGTTCCGTCAGTAAATTAGGTGAAGATGTAGATGTCGAGTTCACATAATTAAAAAAAAAATTAAAAAAAAAAAAAAATGCAAAGAGCATCTCTTGGTGAATACCACATTTGTTCAGACAACTTAATTAAGTCCTACCCTGATAGATTTTCTGGCTACATCAGAATGACCGTGGAAACATTTTGATTAAACATTACCGCTTGAATGAGACTTATAGAGGATAGGAAAACAGATTCTCCGACAGAATATAACCAAAATAAAGTTTTTATTTTACGTTCCCGTTCCTAAAAGGGGGATGTGTAACACAACAAAATATATAATG
>JAWDGP010003058.1:112500-200000 GCA_033675545.1 Elysia crispata | reverse complement strand
AACCTGCTCGCCGTGCTTGGAGCGCTCGCTGCGTGACGCGTGGGTCACTCTCAGATCCTCGTGTCTCAATGGAAAAACACAGTACAACTATCTTCTTTCTTGCAGTTTACAAAGGTTATATTACATGAAAGATCAATTTGTTTACAAGAATCACAAAGTTACGTCCATTGCAACCCGTTATATGTGATATTAAGATACTAAGCGACTATTTTCTATCG
Source organism: Elysia crispata (assembly GCA_033675545.1). Taxonomy (NCBI): domain Eukaryota; kingdom Metazoa; phylum Mollusca; class Gastropoda; family Plakobranchidae; genus Elysia; species Elysia crispata. The sequence continues at coordinate 199,782 of JAWDGP010003058.1, read as the reverse complement.
AAATCATGCCTATCTTCATAAATCGCCTTTATTTCTTTTTTGGGAAAAGGGGGGGGGGGGGTGCATCCTATTTTCTGAACCTTCAAAATGTAAGATAAGAACAAAATCTAATCAGTTCTTTAAATAAAATCTGTTTTATTGAAGAGAGAGAGAGAGAGAGAGAGAGAGAGAGAGAGAGAGAGAGAGAGAGAGAGAGAGAGAGACAGACAGACACACACACACACACACACAGACAGAGAGGCAGAGAGAAGTGTTAAGTATTATGTATACTTGAAAACTGGAGGAAACAAGCAAAGGGAGGCTTTACTCGATAGTTTGATCAATCGATGGAAGAATAAAATATAATTATTATTAACTTGCAGAGGTTACAGGAAATAGTCACAACAAAGACATAACTACCTGCAATATATTTGTTATATAATTATATAATATTTGTTACTCAGATTAAACAGAATCTGGTTATCACAGTCATATTGATATCGTATCACCTCATATTGAAGTCGAATGTCTATAAAATCACTAAAATAACTATAATCCTTTCATTTGAAAAAGATTAAATTAAAAATAGAACTTGAAAGAAAAGTATTGAATAGTGTCCCTGCCTTTAAAGATCTATCGCTTTTATATGAAAAATCTGGTGTAAAGAAAAGTAAGCTTAAATTAAAAAAAAAAAAAAAAAAGTAAGGACGCCAACAATATCTTAAATCGATCGAAAATAGAAAATTCTTGCGTGAGTAAATCATAACGTTTGTAAAGCATAAAGTCACAGATCATTAGCGCCTGTTGACATCAGAAAAGAAGACTGATGAAAGAAGAAAGATTTACTTGGGTGCACAGGTCCAATTTTATCTCAATAAGGAGTTGTGTTGAATAGGAAGGAGATAAAGATATAGATAACTAGTAGTCAGAAAGGGTTCAGAGAAAATATTTACTTTTAGTATAGAATATGTTGTAACATTCATAATACTTAGCCTAAAATACAGAAGAGAAATGAATTACTAAGCGAATCGTTCGGTACTAAAATAATCGAAAAATTAAACATATTATTTTCGATTCCCAATAATGACCGGCTCAAAATCTAAGAAATTCCCATAGTGCTACAAATGTACTATGTTTAATAAAAAAAAAAAAAAATAATAATAATAATAATAATAATAATAATAATAATAATAATAATAATAATAATAATAATAATAATAATGATAATGATAATAATAATAATAATGATAATGATAATAATAATAATAATAATAATAATAATAATAATAATAATAATAATAATAATAATAATAATAATAATAATAATAATAATAATAATAATAATAATAATAATAATAATAATAATAATAATAATAATAATAATAATAATAATAATAATAATAATAATAATAATAATAATAATAATAATAATAATAATGATAATAATAATAATAAAAACCAATAAAATCCAATGGAAAATCAGTTGTGCCGCAAATATTTAAAATTTCAACGGTGCGCAACTACATTGCTGCTGTTTAAAAAGTAGCTTTGCATTCCATTCTTTTTTTGTTTTTGTTTTTGTTTGTTTTTTCATTGATTTTTCGATAAGATATGCATTACCTTTCTAAAAGACCTTTTACATCTAATTGATTTTTGACTAAGAAATAGAGTGTTTTGACCAAAGCATCTTACTATACTGCTATTGCAGCCATGAAATTGCAATCCCCTAAAGAGTTAAGAGAGGTTCGTGCGAATATCATCAACAATTTTTAATCGATTAATGATTGCGAGATAATTCCTTCCTGGTGTTTCCATTGACCATTCTATTTATAATGCTATTTCAGTGGTGCTCAGCGGTCCGTGTTTTGCTCTATCTTATCCCATAACACATCTCTCTTTAAATAACCTATATAATACTTATATAGCAGCAGCTGTCAAATAAAAAAAAAAAGCATGAAGATTTCATGAAATGGCTCTTTCCCAAAGATATACATAATTCATTGATTTCTCGTTCAGATAATCGACTCTTATCTTACTATAATCGGGCGAAAAGTAAAGAGTGTCCAGATTTAGCCCATAATTGAAGAATAAGAATTCTGCTTTTAGGGCATACATTCACTTTGAGAGTATTTCTTAGATAGTTTGATACATTTTAATCTAGATTACGGTTCATAAAATTAATCTAAACATGCAACCAATTCGTTGATTTAAGTGTATCAAACCATCTAAGAAATACTCTCAAAGTGTATTCTGGTAAAATAAGACTTTACTTTTAGATCAAACGCTCGGATGCTCTTAATACGCGAAAAAAAAACAACAACTATAATTTGATCAATTAGCCTCTCTTTTTTGTGACTGCTTTCCCATTTAATAAATTCAGTAGTCACCCTCAATGAAGCAATACTTCATCAGTCTCTCTTTGGTTGCATCCCAGCTAGCAAAAACATTTGGTTGAATCTGTATAACGTAAATCTGACTTCGCACGCAAGCAGCAGTAAATAGACGTTGAATGTTAAACACCTAAAAAAGGTGTGACTTGAAAAGCATATCTTGAAAATAATGATAAAGTTCTACAATCTATTGAAAATGCTGGAAATATAGTTTCTGAAATATTATTATTATTATTTTATGTATACAAAATTAAATATGTTATGTAAGTGAAACTACATTTCATCTTTGATTTCGACATTGGTCTTTCAAAGGCCCTTTTTATAATGTGTCAATAAGCAGAAAGAGATAGTTGGAGAGAAAATGGGGTGTATCTACAAGACAGAGAGATAGATAGAAAGAAAAAGAAAGAGAGGGAGGGAGAGAGAAAGAGAGAGAGAGAGAGAGAGAGAGAGAGAGAGAGAGAGAGAGAGAAAGAGAAAGAGAGAGAAAAGGGGTGGGGTGGGATGAATAAAAATACGAAAACATAATTTGAAAAGCGATAAGCTAAACATTTTCAGTTATTTTGACATTCACATGGCTTAGTATGATTCTAATGATGATGATAATAATGATATTGATGATGATAATAACAATGAAGGTGGTTGCAATAATGAAGTTGATAATGTGGAATTATACTGATGATGTGAAAGAGGAAAAAAGAGGAGGATGCTGAGGTTAGTGAGGATAATAAATGCTCCAAAAAATGGCTTTTCTTCTGTCAAAAAACCACAAATCCTCCATCTTGTCCGCAAGCACTTTTCGTCCACCTTATAATACTTAGTTTTGTAAATAAGTACTCGTAGAATTGCTGGAAGGCAATATTATTTTATCTTTTTACTGGTTTGCTGTTTGTCCGGTTCTTCCTTTCATTGTTCTTTTCTTATAAGGCAGGTAAATGATACGGAAATAATGGTAAAGGCCAAATATTTAGATGTTTTAAGAATTAGCTGGTTTTGCGTAAAGAAAACGAAGAAATTTGGTTGGTGATGACTTGCTCGGAGATAATCCAAGATCCATAAACTAGGAAGACGGTCGGCGAGCTTGTCAGGCAGCTCGGGAACAGAACGTAGATCTCGCGAGATAAAGCGTTCGTTGGCAAATTGTCAACGGCTTCAAGGATTAGCAGGAATAGTCGCCATGTTTCGGCATCAGCATAAAGTTCCTCTCTCCCTCGATTGTGTGTCCTGTCTGAGTCCACTTGATGTCATGAATACTGAGGAGCGTTCGACAAACAGCGTTTTTATTGCGGATCTCAAGACAAACGGCGGTTTCATCCTTTCCTGGAATAGGGCAAGCTCTTGAGAATGCCGAGTGAGGAAAGACAGCCAGATCTAAGGTGGAACTGCTTGCTAATGAGTCTTCGGTCGGTGCCAAGATACAGAGATAAGGAGGTGCAATCAAGAACTGCAAGAACTGACTACGAATAGGCTCATAAGAGTACCTCAGAAGCACTGACTTGCTTTATGCTGAACACAAGTTTTTCATCCAATCTATCGCTTGTTAAACGGACTAAGTCACTCTGTCTTTACGTGCTTAATCTTTATTCTTCTCTCTCTCTCTCTATCCTTTTCTCTCTTTTCAATCTACCATTTCACTTAGTATTTTAGTTTATATCTGGTTTCCCCCCGTCCATTTATTTTCCTTATTATCTCTCTCGCTATCTTACCCTCTTTAACGAACAAAAAGACGTAAAAACTTTTTCTTTGTTTAAATGATTATGTTTCAGTTGTCTACCTTGCTAACAAGTGTGAGGAATATTATTGCAAATTTTACAATGAAGCTCTGACTAGAACAGTTGTATTCCGTGAGAAGACATAAATATTACATTGTGACAACTAAATTGTTTGGTTCTTCTAAAAATGTATATCTCCCTCCCATCAGTGTTGAAATAACCTCAGTTTACCGCCATCACATTGTCTTCTAAATTCTTGGAATTACAAGATGTCAATTATGCGTTCATGCAACGAATAAGTGTCATTATATTTTTGGAAAAAAAACTATATAAAGAAAAAAAATCATAATAAGCGTTGGAAATTATATGAAATTATACAGCAAAAATTTTTGAGGAGATAGCATGAATAAAGCCACTTCAACTTTTTATTGTACTGGGAGGTTAATTGAACGACTTTCACACCAAGTTGTAGTTATCGTCTACCAACTGGAGCCCTCTATTCTAAGAATAAATAATCATGTTGCAACACTTTAGAATGGGGAGAGGATGTGAAAATAAAACTTTACATGTAAGTAAAAGACGTATCTTATTTTTTATAAGTCAAACAAAGGCCACAGCACAGCTTATTTCATTTTAAAGCTACTTTACGTTCCTTGAAGAGTGGTTTTTAAATCTCTCTCTCTCTCTCTCTCTCTCTCTCTCTCTCTCTCTCTCTCTCTCTCTCTCTCTCTCTCTCTCTCTCTCTCTCTCTCTCTCTTTTTTTTTCATTTTTCAGACCGTATCTTGAATACTTTGTTTCCAAAGACTAAAAAAGTTAATTTTTTTTTGTACGAAATTTCATAGGATTCTTCACTTAGGCGTGCTGAATTATGTATTCAATTCGCAAGGCAGAGCCATAAAATTCAAAAGGAACAAAAAAACAAATGTTGTACTCCAAACTCCAAAATGTAAGTTTTAGATATCAGGTAAGTCATAAACAGCTTCTTCAAAAGATTATAAAGGGTTTTTATTTTGAAACTGCTTCTGAGATCAATGTTATCTCCTTTAATTCTTTCTTTTTGCATAAAAAATGTTGCTACAGTTATCAACATAATCCGGTGAAAGTCAGTGCCTCGCAATCAATATACAGAGTCGCCTTCGTCCTATAATATGATTGAAGAGGTTTATAGAAGTCAGAGAAAATAATTTTCAACACTACTAAAATTAAAAATCTTTATCGTAATAAACGGAATTACTTTTGTGAATCGGCTTAAAACACCTGGTTCTCGTAAAAGATAAGTTTATATCCTCATTCCTAGTTCACGAGGAAGTGACATCTTAACCTTTTTCGTTCTATTAATATTATTTGGAGTTCAGAGTATAACGTTTCGCAAGGCTAGGATGCTTTATTTTCTCTTGCTACAACCAAAGACATTGTGTAACTATACATAGCAACTCGAGGCGTGTAGACTCTATAATGCAGTTTAGTGTGCACATCTATTTCTTAAAAGTGAAAATAAAGAAAGAACACTATTTCATTAGTGGTGCATGAAACAAACTTAGATGACATGCTCATAAGAGGCAGTCACGATCATACTTGTGCTGAGTAAAACCTCTTGAAGTTCTATAGACAGCATGGAATGCTTGTCTCTTGGATTCAACCCTCCTCTTTCCTTTCCATCGTGTTACCGGCGATTGAACTCTCCTTGGATTAGGGTTTCAGGACACATTTCCTCATAACGTGCTTGGAATATGAAAAAGTTTCCTACCAGTTACCTCTTGATCTTGCTCTGTGTTAGTTGTTTCAACCTCTTCTCTCTCTCTCTCTCTCTCTCTCTCTCTCTCTCTCTCTCTCTCTCTCTCTCTCTCTCTCTCTCTCTCTCTCTCTTTCTCTCTCTCTCTCTCTCCCCCCTCCTACTCCTACACCCTTATGCACTCACATTCATGAAAATTCATTAAACCTTTGTTGCAGCTCAAGTTGTGTACGCGGCGCTGACCGACACAGGCTGATTGCTCCGATCAACTCCTGGCAATCAGATCCGGAGTACCGCGGGTTGGAGCATCCGGTGGAACCTAACGAGGGGAGGTAATTAAGAGAGTTGCGCACGCCCAGTGCTCCCCTTGTATTTACTCAGTGGAGTCCATCTTTCTCTGTAACCAGTCTCGGATTCTCCCAAAGTCCATTATTTCATTATTCCAGTGATTTGTAGAACACATGCTCCCGTAGACACCAGCTTCTACTGCTAATGCGGAGATCTGTGTGGGCGCCGGCACTCGGAATTTGAGAAGGTGTTGGATACGTGCGATGGGCTAAGAAGATCCAACGAAAGACTGTTTTGTGCTATTTGTTGCCGGTATAATGAAAGCGATAAATTTACAGAGTAAATACAAAGGAAAAAAAATACTGTCCTTTGTAGAAAAAATGATGTTTTCAGATTTTATGACAAAAAATAATAATTATAAGGTTTGAAAATTTAGTCAAGATATGCGTTATTTTTGTTCCTTAATTAAAGATGATGAAAGAGAACATGTTCTTCATAGAAAGTTAAGAAATAGAGGAGCCATGGGTTTTGAGAGTCGCATAAGATTTGTGCATCTTCATGTCATCGCTTTTAATGTTGTGATCTGAAGACGTCGTTAAGAAACAGGAGAGGATGTGTTTATGTGCGTCGAGAGGGGGGGGGGGGGGTTAAAAAAATTTTCAACCCTTTAATTTCCTTAATCTAGATTGACAAATTTCTCCTAATTGGCTTTTATGTAGTTTTTTTTTTTTCTAATTAAAGCTGTTTTCAAGAGTTATGTAACATTTTTCATATATTGTGTTACTAAGAGTTCATTAATATTTTTACTTTAATTGTTACTAAGCTGAACCAGTTTTTCATGCATCTTTGAAAGAAACTAAATATTTATCAATGAATTCTCTAAATATTATCTTTTTAATATCACACTGATTAATGCGCAATAAAATTATCTTAAATATTAGTGGCATTTTTACGCATAGTTACCCATCATATTTAAACTGCAAATCAAACCTTGCCCCATCTCAAGCCAACTAGTGTGGGGCGTTTCCCGGTGCAGGGATGTTTGTAGCTCTGCCTTAGTTAATAATGCAATCTGTACACGCACGAATTAACAGGAACTATTTAAAAAAAAGTTCTAATCAAGGCTTATTATTTTGTTTTGAAACAATAAAAAAACCATACAGGTGTCTCGTCATGGAACATACCCACAATAAGGTTGTTATATAAATGTTGATAAACCCGATTTGAAAGAATCAAGTGGCAGCACAGATCGGGAAAGTAAGGAAGAATGGTGGGAGAGGCTCGAGAAAAGTGGAAGAGAATCAACCTAACACACCTCTTCACGCCAGAATAACATTCAACAAGAATGCAATTATAATAGAGTGAAGTATTCCATGCGTGTCGGAATAATTCCTGACGCTCACCACCCCTCTAGAGCCTTCAGAACTCCAGGTAAAGCGGTCGACAAGGTTTGCTCACCTGCAGCGGGCGAGAGAGACGCCAATTGAGGCGTTTCACCTGCCTGGTTGCCTGGCCTGATGTTACAGCGCATAAACTCTCGCGAAGGCAGGCCAGGCCAGGCAATAGGGCGACACGCTATAAAGCTAAGGACGGTCCTAGACAGAGCCAGCCTCGGCGTTTACTCAAGTGATATCCAACAGTTTTGCTAAATTGATGCTCTAATTGTATTCAACTCACGAGAATATATGGGTCGAATCTAAACACAGGTTACTGTAACAGTATAAATATAATCTAATATAGCCGCTGTTCTTTTTTTAGCAAAGAGAGGTTTAACTTTAGACAAAACAGTACCTGCAACAATACTACGTATAATAATGTCTTACTCTAAATTTTAGATTGGCACTGGCATAAGTAAATTTAAAAATATCTGGGTCTGTTTTGGGTTAGCAAAACGTGTTCAATAATATCTGACTCCGGATTTTGGGTTGGCATGAACGTGTTAAATGATATCTGACTGCGGATTTTGGGTTGGCATAAGTGTGTTAAGTTGTTTCTGGCTTCATCCTCTGAGAATAATCATCTTGAATTATAATTGCACAGAAAGCGGTACGTGAGTTCCAAAGAAATGTGCCAAAATATTCAAAAGGATACTTAAAAAGACACGCCCTCAAGAAATATGTTTTCATATATTTTCGAGACAGTTATTACCTAAGAATAAACTGATTGATTAGGAACTTGGTGTCTCCTAAAAATGAAGTGAGCTTTCTATGAATTCAACTAAAAATGTTTATAATCCCATCATTTCAAGTAGATTCAACTAAAATTAAAACTTGAAAGTACGTATCAGATAGTTCTCCTGCCTGAAAACGTCTCCCGCTTTTATAGGAGAGGTCTGAGAGCAATAACGGTAAGTTCAAAATATAAGAAAAAGTAAGGCCGCCGACGAAATCGTAACTCAATCGAGAAGTAGAAACGTCTCCAGGAAGTAAACCATTTGTGAAATGCAAAGTCACAGATCATTAGCTCCGCTGACATCATAATAGAAACGTGCTAATAAAAATGAGGAATTTATGGTTAAATAGACGCGACAGGAATAAAGTTATCTTAGTATGGAGTTGCATGGTTTGGGACTTCCAAATAATTATGAAATGCGTCAAAGACCATGTTAGTAGATAAATAATCTGAGATTAATTTTTATATTTATTCTTTTTAGTGGGATTGGGCGGAAGAAAGGGGCGGGGAAAAAAAAAAAGGGGGGGGGGGGGGGGTGCGGTGGGGGAAAAAGGGTAATTCCTTTTAAATTCTTTCATCAAAAGTCATATTTAGTTGGAATAACTCTTGCCCTTCATATGCATCGATATAACTCTTTTTGTATTTTTATTTCAGGATTGATAATGAAAATAACGAAGGTGTTGGAGATAACTACATGTATGATAGTTGCCATAATTAGGGAGGAGATGTGATTATAAATAACGTAATATCTATAGGGTAATATTAATAGTAGTGGTGGTATTAATAGTAGCAACAGAAATAGTAGTAGTAGTAGTAGTAGTAGTAGTAGTAGTAGTAGTAGTAGTAGTAGTAGTAGTAGTAGTAGTAGTAGTAGTAGTAGTAGTAGTAGTAGTAGTAGTAGTAGTAGTAGTAGTAGTAGTAGTAGTAGTAGTAGTAGTAGTAGTAGTAGTAGTAGTAGTAGTAGTAGTAGTAGTAGTAGTAGTAGTAGTAGTAGTAGTAGTAGTAGTAGTAGTAGTAGTAGTAGTAGTAGTAGTAGTAGTAGTAGTAGTAGTAGTAGTAGTAGTAGTAGTAGTAGTAGTAGTAGTAGTAGTAGTAGTAGTAGTAGTAGTAGTAGTAGTAGTAGTAGTAGTAGTAGTAGTAGTAGTAGTAGTAGTAGTAGTAGTAGTAGTAGTAGTAGTAGTAGTAGTAGTAGTAGTAGTAGTAGTAGTAGTAGTAGTAGTAGTAGTAGTAGTAGTAGTAGTAGTAGTAGTAGTAGTAGTAGTAGTAGTAGTAGTAGTAGTAGTAGTAGTAGTAGTAGTAGTAGTAGTAGTTGTAGTGGTAGTAGTAGTCGTGGTAGAAAGACAAAGTTGATATTTGTATAAGATCAGCGATAAAAGAGGCGCTTGACTTATTATGAATTTTTAATAATTAAAATTATCCTCCTTTTGAACTATAGAAACTGGTTTGTTTGTTTTTTAATTGGAAACCAAAGCTGACTATGCGCACTGAGATAAACCAACAATATTTAATGACAATACCTGGAAACCTACTTCGACGTTAAAATAGTTCATTTTCAAATTATTATCTTTTCTTATTTTAGTTAAATCACACGTTTTCCTGATTCTCGTTTTCAAACAATAATGGCTTTTGTTATGACATCTGGCTATCATGAAGCAGTTACTGATTTACTTTATTGGTCATTGGACAAAAAGTTATCAGCTAAAAAAATATAAAATCTTAAAGTAGAAACATATCAGGCAAACACAGTGCCTTTGATTGGGAATGAGGGTTATAAGGGTTTTTTTTTTTTTTTTTTTTTTTTTTTTCATATACAATTATCGTTGTTGATGGGTTTTTGACAAGATTTTTGACGATTCATATTATATGAGGGCTATACATGTAGTTTGTATTTATTATTGACCAACTCTGAAAGGCTATATAGAACGGTAACGGACATTGGAAAAAATTATCATCATGAAACGGAATTTGTTCCTGCTCTGAATGGGCGCTTAAATTTCTTGATCAAATTCTTCCAACAAAAAAAATCGATAGCAGAAAAATTTGATTTCTAATTTAACGTAAGGATAACTCTATTTCATAATATAGCTATTACCTCCTTCAACATGGGAGATTTTGCGAAATGGTTATGTGACATTTAGACAGTGCTCCCCCAATCAAGAGAGTTCAGATTAGATCAAATTAACCATTAACAGAATGAAACGTATGAATGCCGAGATCAATCGTAATGGTAAAAAGCTTAGAAGACCAGTTACTCGGGAAATCAAGCGAATGATAATCTATAATTACAAGTAAAGTTACAGGACAATTAAGACGAAAGCCTGGTTAATTAAGCTATCAATAACAAACAGGAGGGGAAAAAACTAATCTTATGATTAATTGTGAATCCAGCCTCAGTGGATGAAGCCTTGTAACAAACAATCAGGTTGTCAGCTTGCCGAGAGTCATACAAACTTCCAAGACAATGTGCCATTCAAGCCTGCTATTGTTTTCTCATTAGATTGTGCAAGACGTCACCCAGCTTATTTATATAGAGGCCTCCCATTTACAGCGAGAAGTCCTTTTCTTGCCACGCTGGCGGCACAACACTTGAAAGTGAGGCGTTATTGTAAACTCCGGCCACGGCTTATTGCTCTGCAAGCTGATGCCAGTTTCGGAAATTATCTCTAATTAGTGCAACTTCGAATGAGTATATCGAATATAGACGTGTAGCGGAGAAGAAAAAAATAATAAATAAAAAAACCTTTAAAATTAATTTTAGATATCAAAAATAAGCATTTTTTGACTATTGCCATTGAAAAGTCTTTTTATTCTTTATGCTCAAGACACTCGCTATAGTCCCCACAACACAGGGCATGGGTCACAGAATGAGATCAGGCGCTTGTGTCAATACCGATAAAAACCCACTTAAGTCTGTAGGCAGAATTTTTTTTAATGTTTCCCAGTGGCTGTATCAAATCTGTGCGCGCCACTCTACCATAATGCACGCGACATGCAGAGCGGAGCAGACAATCCGGAGATCTGCTGTTGCCGAATCATTTTTGTGTAGGCACGCGTTTACTCTTGAGACGAAATCTTCAAAACATTTAAAAGAAATTTTCTTGCAATGCTGAAGGCTGTTGCGTTGTTTCGTCAGCAGCAGGCGCGCCGCAGGAAAAGGATACATCGCACGCGCAGCCAGGGACATAAGATTGATGCCCCATGCGCTTTTGCGGATGCAAACATGCACGCGTGTAGACTTGTCGGGTATTAATCATTAATCCCTCGCCAAAATTCGGGGATTTCACAAGTTTCCCACTCGGGCCTCTCACTTTAAGATTAAATAAACCTAAGGTAAGTAATACGCAAGACGCGTGTGTGTCTAGATGAATAGCACACATTTCTTGAGATTTTAACTAATCTTTGAGACCCCCCTGCGTTATCCTAACTGCCACCTCGTTGCTCACACAATGGTATGATATAATCGCAATGCGGATAGTTCGATACCACATTGAAGAGGTTTGATTTTCGGATGGGTGACCGCGTTTGTACAAAAATCCAGTGAGAACAGTTATTTTGCGTGAGGGGGGAGGGGAAAAAAAAACTTGGACGAGAAAATGGGCGAAAGGTTGAGCGGCGTTCGGTGCGTTATGGCTGACTTTCAAAAACTGTTAAAATATTATCCCAGTCTTGACTTGGTCTCAAGCTGTCGTTCATCTGACATGTGGAGGAAGCACAGAACCACAGTGTAGCGTATCGTTCTCTCCATTTATCTCACATAAGTTGCTCTTGCAATCTATAGAAGGAAGGCAAACAAAATTAATGGCTTCATTTTGCCAAGTTAACAACCGTAGATTTTATCTGATGTGTATCACATCTGATTCTCTGGACAGTAACGCAAAGGACAATAGCTCATCAATATCACCCTACCTTGCATGGCCGCTCACTTGTTTCAACCCAATTATAAGGTCTTTACATTTCAATTTTATATAAGTTTTCATCTCACACCCCTTTTTTTCCACGCTTGGACGCTTACGAAAAAAATTCAATGATCATGAACTTACGGCACCACGATATTCAGTTAAAATTTAAGTAATCTTTTATATACTTTAGTGCCGTCTTTGATATTTGCATTTTGATTAAGAAGCATTTTGTCCTAAACGCACTTTTGTTCTATCAGTTTTCAAATATAACTTTTCTTTCTGCACATTTGCAACATCGATTTTGTTAGAGTTCTAGTGAAGTGTCCAGAGAAGGCAAGTACTACATCGTACAAGGGCATATTGGTGAAAGACGTGTAACACTGCAATCAATGTTGTCTTCCATAATAGAGGCTCAATAATCCTACAAGCTCTGAATCTTTCTTTCTCTCTTTCTCTGTCTGTCTGTCTGTCAGTCTGTCTGTCTCTCCTCTCTCTCTCTCTCTCTCTCTCTCTCTCTCTCTCTCTCTCTCTCTCTCTCTCTCTCTCTCTCTCTCTCTCTCTCGCTCGCTCGCTTTTTATATAACGATTAGCAAGTTACAAATTATGGTTTTTGTTAGGAGAATGGAAGAAATAACCCAACTGAACTTTGAAAAGGTTTAAGGTGTTAGTATTAAAATTATATTTCAGATATTTTTTAATATTTTAACTGTAATCGATTAAACTTTTTACACTCAAGGAAAATTATTGCACAATATTACCTAGTGAAAATTGCTTTTAAATACAAGTCAGCCCAGATCAAATTTTTCACAACGATTAGTTGTTTAACCGGCAATACTAACTGTGCTTAGAGTCAGTCCAAGGCAGGATATAAATCGAAATGAAAATAAAAAATGTAAAAATCTGATCAACTCTAGGTCTCCATCCCGTTCAAATGAATTCAACGTTAGAAAACCTCTTGTTCAAGTATGTTAAATGTAGATGAGAAGTGTTTTACTGCTTAAATGGCTTCGAATCGCGGAGTTTAATTATAAGAGAATACTGATAGCCAGCATCAGTTGTACAAAATAAAAAGCAGTTTGAAGATGATCATAATGGTGAGAGAGGTAGGAGGTGTTGTTGTTGTTGTTGTTGTTGATGATGATGATGATGATGATGATGATAATGATGATGATGATGATGATGATGATGATGATGATGATGATGATGATGATGATGATGTTGGTGATGGTGATAATGTTGGTGATGGTGGTGATGAGAAGAAAGAGGAGGAGAAGGAGAACGGTGCGAAATTCAGATACAAAGCAAATAAAATTTCACAACCGAACTTAGACAGCATAATTTGATACAATGGATATAATTATTATGATTCTCAGACATATAGCTATCTGAATCTTGCATGGACCTATAAATGTGCATGTGTCAATCGTGTAAAGCTTCTTAATCAACGCCTCGTATGGCACGCAAAGAAAGTAATCGGCACATCTAACACATAAAGCTGTAAGCGTGAATTAACAGATGTCAAAAATTTGAGAACTATAAAACACAATAAAGAATTAGAACGGTGCATTGTTTGGTGCAAGGAGATTCTTTGATGCATCAAGTTTATACTTCCTTATGTTAACAGGGTGCGTACTTTTTCTGAAGATGTCAAGACTCTGGCAATCTCGTTGGCTTTGTACAGCGGTAGAGTATGCACGTGCGAGTTTGGGCGGATGGTCACATCAGGGGGGGTTGTATTCCGTCACGCCGTATTTGGTGAGGCACAAGCTTGTGCAAAGACAAGACCAGTGGCTTTTCTTGGCCAGGCTGCTCAAAACTATCCATTGTTGTTTAGCCTATAGGTGCACCCAGCCAAATCCACAGGGCGTTTCTTCCCTCTAAAGTGAATGGTACTGACTACTTGCACTCTGAGGGAAACATCTTTGGTTGCATTACTTTCTTGTGGTGTCATCTCAACTACTGGCGCGGATAATCCTTGACTAAAGCTTTGTGAAAGCTCGCTGTCAACTATGACCTGGTAACAGCAGGTCTCTTCTATAGGAGAGGGAAAGTAGGAGCTTTGCTCAGTTCGATCTCCCCTTTTCAATAATCATAATCTTAATTCATGACGTAGATCCATAAATAATACGCAACTCTGTCTGCTCTTTATATTTTTCGTCCTATTATATTTGAGATAATCAATGTTTCTGTGACTTCGCTTTATAGTTCTTTTTTATATACTTTGTTGCTCATATCATAACAAGTTGTTGCAAATTCTAATTCATTTCACCTTCTCACAATTTACCTTGAGTTTCCTAATCTTTCTACGTTTTTAAAGATTGTTTATGAACATTTTTTACATTTAATTGTTGTTGCTTGTTTATGGCTCTCGTAATAATCAATTAGATTCAATAAAAATAAGACAATTTCATTGTGTTTACTGTTCATTATTAATAATGAAGTAAGCATGAAAACAGCAGGTTTGTTGGTAGGAGCATAGGATAAAAAATGATATAAAAATTTAAAGATCTTTGTTACATTTTTTCCTGGTTGTTTTTTTTTAGACATAAAAAAGATTCATTAATCAATATTAGTTAAAAATTTATTTTAAAGAAAGCATTATGAGTCAGGAGGGATGTTGAATATCATTAAATTTATGTACTTTGTATCACACGTACTCAATTTATCCTGAAAAGTTTATGACAGCTTCATTTTCTTACTTTTAAATTAGCATTATGATACAATTCTAAATTGAAACAAAAAAATGTCTTCTCGATCTGATGATATTTCGGCTTTAAAATCGTCTCACTGTCTCTCACAAACAGGAAAAAAACCTTGATAGGGCTATTTTTTCCCTTTGTTTTTTTTTTTGTCATATTATTATTTTCATTGAGAGAAAGAGGGAGCGGGTTTGTAAAGACCAAAAAGAGGAACTTGCAAGGATACCGTTCTCTTGTTCTTTTCTTACTCTTAGGCTTCAAAGTTAGCAATTTGATAATAAATGCTATGGTTTAATCGGGTTTTTTATATAAGGAACGAAGATACTAGGCAGCAACATTTATTTACGATTATTATAATGAAACAGGTTAATATCTACCTCTTTAAAGCTTAGGTAGGCCTTCCATGCAACATCAATAAATCTATTTTAGGAAATACCAGTTTTGCGATGGCAGCAATACCAAAATGTTTTTAGATGCGTTGAATCGTTGATGAAGGGCAGTTTTGTCGGAATCGATGTAGGCTTACTTCTTTACTTCGGCACTCTCGGTACTATTTTACTTTGGTCTCGTAATTATAATCCATCTTGATGACGTATGGTCTTGTGAGATCTTGATCTTGAGTCTAATACGAAAGTGAGATTTTCAGAAGTGAGCAAAAAAAAAAAAAAAAAAAAATGAAAACAAAAGCCGTAGAAAACTAAGACTGAAACTGCAATTTTGTGCCATACCAGTCACTTTTATTTCTCTCCAGTGGGCCCAATACTGATTCAACTACCTCTCAGTCTGCGCAGAGGTTCTCTATGTTTAGGCCTATGCCGTTGGTTCAAAGTTTGACAAATAATTTTCGCATTTCGCAAGGGTATACGATAAATCTAATACTGATTCAATGCTTCTTAAAAGAAGTCCGCAATGTAGGCATATAGATCTATTGAATGTATTAGATGGAAATAACTTGATCCAGATTCTAGGTAAAATTGTTCGTATCCAAACCATCTCGGTCTACGATGGATCCTCTGTATTTAAGCCTGGGCTATTGGTTTAAATTAGTTAAGTTATTTTCGGCATTCATCAAAGGTATGTCTGGAACTTGGTTTACATCTAGATCTAATTAATATTTCATTGTCAGCTCACTACAACTAAGCTACGATGTGATAAAACAAAGCTTTCAAAATGCTTTTCACATTCTCAATGTAAGACTTGTGAATGCCACTGTTTGCTATATTTGAGGAAAAACTGAACTGTCATAGCTTGCTTCCAATAAGAGTTCAATAGGATTTTGAAATAAATTTAAAAAGTACGGAATTAGATGTTTTTCCATATGGCGAGCTATTCTCGTTCTCCTCTTAATGACCAAAACTATCGAGTCGATTTCAGACACACTAGAACTTTTTTTATTCCAATAATTAAAAAATGGTTTAAGAAAATTAATGGTAACGATACAAGGTATAGCGATCGGCTGAAAAATGTACAAGATTGTTTTAGTGAAACAAGTTGAACGAATTTACACGATTATTGATTTGAATTGATTGCCTTGTACAATTACAGTTGCAAGGATTTTTAAGACAGGCCTTGGGTTATATTTTTGTTGTTGTAAGTATCATATTTGAATTTATATTGGTGATGAATTGGAAATGGTATAAAAAGTAATAGTTTAAAAAAATGAGAGACATCTCCCCATCAATACATTTCGAAATTAAAAGATAACTGTGTATTTGAAATTTTCTTTTTTAGAAGAAGAAAGCGTAGGCCTATACGTGAACAAAATAATGAGTATATAATTTTAAAGACAATAAATTATTGGCTCATATTTACAGTAAAAAAAATTATAATATCTATTAAAAAAAATAATTAAATTAACAACTTTCAAATTTCCGATATAAAATACTGTGAGGGAAAGCGATCTAGTATATTTCTTTTTTGTTATAACGGGTTTTTTTTTGTTTTAACTCTTGACCTCATCGACTAATGTATTCTAACCACCTCTCTTGCGACTGGAAAGACTACTTTAAGTCATTTTCCCGTATAGGACTCTAAGTCATAATTAATTTGTTCTGGTGACATTGTAAAATTTAGAATAACATGAATCTATTTGGTCGGAAAAATTAATGTTTTACTCTACCCAAGCAATGGTGTAGAATACTAGCTTGAAACAGAAAAGACAAATCTCGTGAGGACAATGCACTCAACCTATTTTGTTTCGTACGCTGTTTCTAAGTCTAAGGCAACGAACAGTTTAAGCGAAACATGAAACATCGAAGACTATCATTCTGTCTAATACTATCTCTTTAAAACAAAAAAAAAGCGGCTATCTGTCAAGTTTTAATCCGTTATAATAAAAATATTTTCAAAAAATGAACAGTGGGTTTGAATTGCAGCTGATTATTTTCGACTGACAATTGTCACTATGAATAGAAATGTTATAGACTAAAATGTAAGGAAGAAGGCATTTGGTTCTTAATGCCATTGGCGTTGAACATACTTTTGTCTGTTGATATCACACAATGAATCTTACAAGTTTTGAATTTGGTTTCTTTCAAACTTTTATTAGTTTATTGAGTTCCAGATTAATTTAGATTTCGCATTTTATGTTCTTCGATAGATAAGCGACTGAAGATGGGAAGATTTGGACGAACATCTTATCAGGATTAACTGATTGTCAAAATTTAAATATGAAAGTTAAAAAAGAATCTGATTCAAGATAAAGATTGCCTGCAGCATCACAGTAACATCGAGAGAGTGAAAGAGCCCTCAAAACTTCTCTTGTCTCCAAACATGGAGGATTATACTTAGACTGAAAACACATTTTGAACAAAAGAAGGAATGGATGCAATACTTGAAAAATTTTTTAAATAAAATTTTAATATTATTTTCTTTCCTTGTTTGCTTAGAAAAGAGTCTGCAATATTAGAATACACAAACTCAGAAAAATAGGCCTAACAATGAGTTAGAAAAATCTAGGGACAAGCTGTTTACTTGTACAATTTTTATTTCCAGTTTTCATTTCACTGAAAGGGAATGATCATTGTTATACGAGTATTATCCATGACAAAAAATAGTATCCCTTGTCATGTTCTTTCTTCAGTGAATCATTACATTCTTTTTGTTTTGTTTTGTTTTGTTTCAATGAGTATTCATGTTGCGAAGTAGTACAAATTGTGTGTGTGTGAGAGGGGGAGAGAGACAGAGAGAGAGAGAGAGAGAGAGAGAGAGAGAGAGAGAGAGAGAGAGAGAGAGAGAGAGAGAGTGGGAGAGAGAGTGTGGGAGGTTCAAACGTTTTATTAACTTTTAGGAGTCGGTTATACTATATAAGCAAAGAAAAGGATATATGAGTGTTTGTAGTGTAAATCACTCTGAGAGGATTTGGGGAAGCCCCTCACAAAAGGACTTAAGAGAGCAATGTTGTCTCTTTGTAACAACATTTTTTTTTGTTTTCACTTGAAATGAAGTTCTTAATTCTAGGCTCTCGAAGTAATCTGAAAACATGAAACCACTCAAATGTTGTTCTTTTATATCCAACATCAATGAGCAATATTATTTTTCATTATCTCTTCCGACTGCTAAAACATCTGTATCAAACCTGACCATTATTCCGATCTATTCTTGCAATGTTATGAACCTTGTAATAACCAGAAAGCTTGCTGATCATATGAATACAAGAGAAATCCTGCTGTTTCACGGTTTACCGGCCACCGTGGTATCATCTCCAGGGATAGTCTAGTGTCCCCCATGAGCTTCAATACAGGATTAGCCAATGCACCAGCTCAGAATAATAAGAAGACGAGAGCTGTTACGATGACTGCACTAACTCCGTTCAAAGGGCCATTAAGTTTTAGATAATTATATTAAAGATTGATGCAAAAAACAAATTCTTAGATGTTTCTTTTTTTTTTTTTTTCTTCCCGATATTCCCCAGTAACTGAAACAAAAAATGGAAAAATTGAAAAGAAAGATTTAACTGTTACACAAAGTTATCATTTAATTTCATTTTCATTGATAGAATACCACCAGCGTCGCATGCTTGTTTTAATAAGGGTTATCGGTGAAAAAATTGATTTTAGTATTAGATGCTTCATCAAATTTTTCTCAAATCTTTATTTGCTATGACCTTATTGTGTGACCGTACGAGCGTGTGTGACGGGTAGTAAGAGAAAGGAAGACCGGGAGGGATTCAAAGAGACTGAGGCGAGGGAGGGAGGAGGGGAGAGCAATCTATAATGATCTGCTCGGTTCATCGCTACTGTAGCGTGTGCTTGGCCTGGCCCGGTCCACTGCCGGGGATTGGACTGATTAAAACAGTATTAGATGGTCACAGTTGCACCAGGAGTTCAGTAGGGATTTATTTCAGATTTTCTTTTCTCATATCCAAGTTAAACTGATTGCTGAAAAGAATTTGGTACGAAAGACTCATTATGAATTGTCACAGTCGGCTCAATTTAATTCCTTTTTTTTGTGATTTTTTTTTCTTTTTTAATTTAAGTGGTATTATTTCATGTAAAGCTTGTTGTTGTAAATCGATTTTAACCAATAGCGAAACTATGAGGAAAAGCAAAGAGGAAGAGAGACTAAAGAGAGAGAGAGACAGAAAGAAAGAGAGAAAGAATGAGGATGAGAGAGAAGAGAACGGTCTGTTAAAAAAAAATGTTAATTGCAAACGAGCATAAGGATGAATAAAACAACTATTCTTAGGAATGAGAGTTTTGAATTTAAAATAATAAAGAGCGGTAATAAAAGTTTTAAAAAATTATTTTAAGAAGAGAATGAATAAAGTGAAAGAAAATGATTTTAATGCGAACTATTTTGAGGAAAACGAATTAGGAAACACTTAATTGAACAATGCTAACCTGAATAGTTAGACGCAGAGACAGCTAACCAGAGAGTTTGAGAGATGAAGAGACAGAACGAGGAAAAAAGAATAAGGAAGGACATAGACTCAATATTGCACAATTTGAAGTAGAGAGAGAAATAGAAAGAAGAGAGAGAAAAAGAGAGAAAGAGATGGAGAGTGGGGAATAGAGGCTTAAATGAGAACCATCTAGAATTTAGGCAGTTTGGAAGGGGTAAACAATAAAGGGAATGAGGCTTACAGGAGAACAATTGGATTGAGACAGTTTGGTGTATAAAGAGAAACAACGTAGACAGATTTATATAAAAAAAAAATAAATAGACAAAAACTAAACCAATGTCTTCCTAAAAACATGGGTGCACGTACGGGCTAAGACAGTTGTAACTGTGAAAGGAGGAAAGAATTACAGCGGCTATAGTTCAGAGGTTACCGCTAATCAGACCTTTCCCTGTGGTCCATTATTAGTGTCACACACGGTGTAGCTATAATGCACCGTGATCCATGTTGACTTGGAAGAATTGTCTAGATAGAACAGCAGGTTGCCCTGCGTGGAGATCACGGAAAACTCGCAATGATTATTTTCCATTGTCAAGATTTTTTATTTAGTGTGTGTATGTAGAGAGAGAGAGAGAGAGAGAGAGAGAGAGAGAGAGAGAGAGAGAGAGAGAGAGAGAAAGAGAGAGAGAGAGAGAGAGAGAGAGAGAGAGAGAGAGAGAGAGAGAGAGAGAGAGAGAGAAAGAGAGAGAGAGAGAGAGAGAGAGAGAGAGAAACACTGAAGTCACACCTTGTTTTTTTTTTTCTGAAAGAAGACTGTGATAGGCTGAGGTTTCAATCGACAATACATGTATTAACTATTGCAGTTTGCGGTATATTAACAACGTGTTTTCTTTCTTTCCTCAGCTTTCTAATCATTGTCCTTACATTATTTACAATCCATGTTTTTTCTTAGTGCCAGTGAATTATCAATCACGACATACAGAACATTGATCATTTAACAAAAATAATAGACTACCAGGGAGGTTTTAAAGAAGATTTGAAAAGAATTACAGAGCTTACTTTCAATAACCCAAAACAATATCAATGTATAAGTTAGGGTTTGGCATTTTCAAGAATTTTTCTGCATTTATATTGAAATAAAATTTATGTTTTAAATATAAACTATCTTTATTTGTTCAAGCGTTATGACTATTCTGATGTAAAACAAAGCGCAATAGTACATCTTTATTAATGGCAATATTAAAATTCATTTTGAAACTTATATATTATAAGACATTTTAAAGTGGAAAACTAAACTCCATATATATTATAAGACATTTTAAAGTGGAAAACTAAACTCCTATTAGTCGATTTAAAGATTTTACTCGATAAATAGATTTATATCTATGTCCGTTTTTGTTTTTTTTAATATTTGTGTGCATATTGTGGAAATTATTAATTCTATCCTTTGCAAAAATATCATAGAGTGTCAGAAGTTCACCAGCTATGACCACTCATAGCCACACCACAAAATGCGCTCCTAGCACAGTATATTTAGTGGGCTAACTTAACACAGCCTGGCCGGAAACTGCACAGCTTTGCCTGAAAGATATAGCAATCATCAAAGATTATCTTAGATCTGAAATTGGTGCTTTAAATTTCCTTTCCATTGGGACCGCTCCAAACGCTCTGACACAATTAGGTTTCCTTGCTCGCAGCAGGCATGCGGTGCTGGACTAACCAGGGCCGAGTGAGACACAGAGTGGCTGGTGATTCTGTTAATCCCTAGCCGGATGTATTATCCTGAAGATGGACGCAGCTCTACCCTCTCCAAATGCGTGATGCTATCTTCCTCCTCATCATCTGTCACCGTTATATTGGAGGCACGTGGAGATGTGGGAGGTCTGAGAGGAAGAAAACATTGTGCTGAGAAGAGAAGTGTGAAGCGGTCATATTGATGTAAAGCATCAGGAATAAAGTTCAAAGCGTTTATTGTATAATACTATAACGCTTATTTCTTTGTGTCTATGTAATCACGTTGAAGAAATATATCTTTACAGGGCAGATTTGACATTTTATGAATGAATTTCTTTTTGAATTGTTAGGCTTTACTAATTAAGCTTTAAGTGAGGATGTGATCGATTTCACCAGTTTTTGGGGTTTTTTTTATTTCAATTTCAAGCGATACTTTTCATGAAGGGATGACTCACAAATGCCAAATTTCAAGTTTATCATACTCATTGCCTTCTAATATAAAAATGTTCAAATTTCTTCAAACAAAGAAGTAAATAAAAATTTGAAATGATTGTGGATCAAAAGAAATGCGGTTTCTCAAAGAGTCATAACACTAAGTGTCCAACAATCAGAAGCGCGATTTATGTAAGATTTTTTTATACTTGAATTTTCACACTTTTCACACTTTTCAGCATTCTTCATTGCAAACTCTAACAAAAAGTAAAAGCAGATCTTATGATTACTTACTTGATAGATATATTTGAGAAAGCGCATTCCCCATTGGCCGAAAATAGAAGTGAATTGTCAAGACAGTTATTAGATGCGATTCAAAACTGGTTTTGGGATCCCCATTCCTTCTTGAGACGTCTACATCTCCACGGACCATCTTTGCTAGATTTACGAGGAACTAAAGGGCGCTGGCTTGAGATGCCTGATGTCTGGTTGTGATAGCCAAGAGCTGAGGATCGATCGTAGAATGGACGAGTCCGGGGCCACAGGGCACTGGTGCTTTATCTGACTAGTAATCATTCTATGGGCAGGTATATATTTTTTTCTCAGCCCATTTTTTGTGGAGAATTTATGAGTGATTGTCTTTCTGCTACATGATTAGATATTGTTATTAAGTCGTTAAATAAACATGCATTTTGTAATTGAAGAAACATTTTCAAAATTTATATCGCGGTGTTTTGGTTATTTGGACATCACTTACTGTCCTGTCTTTCTTTACACGTATCAATCTATATGTCTGAAGACCATGCATTTTGTCTTTGTCATTATACTGTTTTGAAAGGTGGGTTGCTGTATATTCTTCAAATTCAACTTCAATGCGCATCTACTAAATACTGCAATATACTGAGTTAATTGACGCGTGTTTGGTTTGTCATCTCAACGTAATTTGTTACTAATGGTTGAACGCAGAAAAGGACCAGAGTTTTATTTCTTGATTAATAATTTTACCCCACGAATTCACCCACCTCCTTCTCTCTCTGTACCTATCTACCTACCTGTCTATCTATATATCTCTCCCTATTATATTTCAAATTATTCTTAGATCGAAAAAATAACAAGACGATAAGATTACATTTGACTATTACAAAACGCCCTGAAATACTTTATCTAGAAAGGTAGATGCGTAATATCCACTGATTCGCAAATTCAAATTAGTACGATAATGCACGACTTTGGTGACGGAAAAATTTCTAAACATTTAGAGAGCAGTACGCCAATCTTTGTCTTAGGGTAATGTCGCCTTAAAACAATTTGATTAAGAAGAAAAACAATTCATTGTAAGCAGGAAAAGAAAGGGAAATAATAGTTTTAACTTTAATGCAAAGGGGAAAATCCTGCTTGAGATGAGAAAAGTTTCAGGTTTTATTTCCAGTTACAATTGAAAAGCAGAAAACTGAAAAAAAAAATATGTCTATCTATCTATCAGTCTGTCTGTCTATTCATTTACCTATCTTTTATTTGCACACCTTTTTTTTTTATTTATCTGCTATGAATGTTTCTCTCTAGATCATTATTAAATTTTATAGATTTTTCGGAAGATCGATCTCTTCTATCGATCTGTTTGCCTAGATCATTATATATATCTAGATGTAACCACTTGGATATTTTCATTTCTACGCATTGTTTACCCCCCTCTAGCTACCTAATCTTTTTTATTCGTTCATTCTCTAATTCCCAGCAGTAAAGCACCGCTGTTTGAGAGAAAATTGTTTGAATTTGCTAAATGGTTTAAGAGGATAACTGGATGATGCCGCAACAATCCTTTTGATTGTGGACTGAAGCCTGACCTGTAGTAGCTGCAAGGTGGGCAGGTTATGAACAGCACTAACCCGCCAGGAATGGAGGGCCACTCCATCCGTTCAGCCCGTTTGAAGTGTTGAGGTCCAGTAGTGGCTGGTGAATAGAGACTTGCAAGGGCAACAAGCTGCGAATTAGCGCAGTAAATCCCTCCTAATCTGCCTCGCGCCGCCGAATTTGTTTCTCTCACGGTAGCGCACAACGGGGCCTCCTTGTCCCATCTTTTCATTTTGTGCCCTTTATTTCTTTTCATGTGGTTGTTGATGATTGGAGAGGAACGGAGAGAAAAGACCGGCAAATGGCCGACCAAACCTGCTGAGCGAAAAGGTATCTTGTTGTCTTGTGCTAAAGGTCACTGGAGATGCCTTCTCCTAACGGTGATAAAACAAGATGTTTTGCAATATTCAAAGGCATTTGTCACCCACACACACACACACGTACATAATTTTAGTGTGCATGAGGGTATAGAAAAGCGCATGCAGCTAAAGGAGGGAAAGTGGATGAAGACAGACAGACAGACAGACAGAAAAGACAGAGACAGACGGACGGACAAACAGACAGACAGATAGAAAGACAGACAGATAGGCAGAATCAGAAAGACAGTCAGTGAGAATCATAAAGATTCATATTACACAGACAAATGGCAAGCTAAATAATGGACATAAAGATGGTATGAACGAAAGGAGGGAAACAGTGGAAGTAGGATTGAGGAAATGAGAGAGAGAGAGAGAGAGAGAGAGAGAGAGAGAGAGAGAGAGAGAGAGAGAGAGAGAGAGAGAGAGAGAGAGAGAGAGAGATAGGTGGGGGTTGTGGGGATGGTGGTAAGCATGAGCGCATGACTACGCAGGTTGAGAGGAAAAGAATTTAAAGAATTTTAAGAATGTCAGCTCTAAAATTACAATCTGAGGAATGTTTTCCTGTGCGGTGGTTTTTCTGTTGTTTGTGACAATTTGCTATAATTTCTCAGCCAGTCTAGAAAAGAAGTAATTAAATTGAAAAATCAGTCCCATATCTTTAATAAGTTTGCATGGTCGACAATGTTATCTTCACCTAATGTTGCGATTCTTATGCCACCGAAATTAGAATGAACGATAATTACAGAAAGGAGAAAAGATTGGTGGGCTAGTTAGAAAACTTAGGAACTGATTATATATGCGGGATGGGTTGAAAAAAGCCAAGGAGGGAAGTTAGTTATGACGGAAAACAAAAATTTAAACAAATATACGGGATTGCTTTTTCAAATATTCAATACTCCATGCTTAAAATACATGAAATTCGCTCTTTGAATGGATAGAATGAAGCACAATGGATCTATAATCTGAGCCGCTTACTGATTCATTAGTGTTGTTTTCATGTAATCACTTACCAAACTGCGATGCACAATGAGGGAAAACAAGGCACGAGACAATTAGTTACGTATTCGGCTAACCTAATCCAGAATGTGTGGAGAGACCGAGGCACAGCGTCAAGATTCATTAGAGATGACCGGGTTAGCTGCTCTTGACTTGTTTGTTGCCAGCACTGCTGTTCACCGCTCATCGCCAATATTCGCTAATTGTGTTATGGACCTCAAGTACTAAAGCATCCTAAAGGTGGTCGGTCAAGAAGTCCCCCAAACGCCTCACCAATAAGGTCCGTGGACAATAGTGCATTATTCTTTTAAACAAAGATGCTTAAAATGGTAAAAGACGGGCCGCCTTTGAACGTGAAGTTTTGCTTCTTTTTATAAAGTCATATGCTGAAGGATAGCGATGGAATAAGCTAACAGATCCATATCTTGACATTGTTTTGTTGAACGATTTCCTAAACTATTATTTGAATTTTTTCATTGCTGTAAAGGTAGCATTTAGCACTGTGACTTTTCTGGTCACTGTATTTATGGAATCAAGCACAATTAATGACCCTGTGAATTTAATAATGATGTTTCAGAGAATCACGAATGTAAACTGGATCTTGAAGTAATCATCATTACAAAATCGGGCAGACCATCTGGTTGGATACTTGATCGCAGATGTCAAAACTTTGCGCCGATCAAGTATTTGTAAAATCATTTTATCAATACCGCATTGTATGGATATTTTTGTGTATCACCAAAGCTCTTTGTACTTTTGAGAGATCAGCTTTATGCAGCAATGCTGGTTTTACAAAATCAAAATCAAATATTTGAAAGAATAAACGTTGAAAATATAATAATTATAATAGATTTTTGTGGTGATGGATGTTGAGGATGATGATTATAGGGATGGTGATGATAATGATGATGGTGATGATAGAAATACCGGTAATGAGGATGCTAAATTAATTTTTGAAAAAATTCCGAAATGAGCTGATATCAGGACAGTAATCAAAGCTTTGTTTAATTAACTGTGAAAAACAGTGTGTCATTTTAGACCAGCCTATTGACAAGGCATTTTACTTCACATAGTAAAGGGAAACGAATGTGCCGGTTTCACGATAATAGCAAGTAGCTCTTTATGAAAAAAAAACCAACAATTTATTCCCATCGACCTCACGCCGGATTCGATTCTTAAAGTATTGAAACCGCAGAGTTCCCTGCCAAAGTGACTTGACTACCTGCATGCAATGACGCCACGGTGAAGATAATGATGATGATCATGATGATGATGATGATGATCATGATCATGGTCATGATGAAGACTTCATATTTATGTCAGAAAAGTTGCATAGAAATTACAGTTTTAAAACTATTATCTTACAAACTGCGCGCATTAGGACATTTAGTTTATAATTATGATCTCTTTGATGGGAAAAAAATAAATACAAGAGCTGGACATAACATTTCTAAATTTATCATAAATTGGCCAAAGCTGATTATAATATTTTGATTACTAAAATAAAATCTAGCGGCTCAGAAAATGTAAAAATAGACCGTTCACCTTGCCCTCTCTTCTCTCAGATCATTGTTTCATCAGCTGCCATTGAAAATGACACTTCTAGATCAGTCTTTGGCGTTTCACGGCTCTGCTCTTCTGGAGCGAGGCAATCGTGAATATTTCATTCTTCTAATTCTAATTTGAGCCAAACTCGTTCTTCCATACAATTAAAACTTCTGGTTTCAAACTTGACCTACATGTGCGTCCCTCTGCTCTCTCTCTCTCTCTCTCTCTCTCTCTCTCTCTCTCTCTCTCTCTCTCTCTCTCTCTCTCTCTCTCCATACAAGCACTCTCTCTTTCTCTCTCTCTCTAATTTCTTTTATTTCTCCCTCTCTTCCCTATCTCTCTCTCCATACACGCTCTCTCTCTCTCTCTCTCTCTCTCTCTCTCTCTCTCTCTCTCTCTCTCTCTCTTTCTCTCTCTCTCATTTCTTTTATTTCTCCCTCTCTTCCCTATCTCCACAGTTGTACATTATTCTCCCCTCCTTTTCTGTTAAGCGAAATCTCCACGGTATCAAAATTGTTTTTTAAAAAAAGGAAATTTAACTCTTGTGATTGGATAAATAATCCTTTCCACCGCCAATCTAAGATGGTATGCGACTTATTGAAGAAATACCAAATAAGCTCCCGTCAGATGTATTAGGTTGAAGTATAATGAATTCATTATGCTTATACTATTACGTGAATATTGTATTCAAATCACCAAAATGTGCTTGGTTTAGGATAAAAAGAAAACTTTACTTTTCTGTCTTCAGTGGTGATTTGTCTTGAATCCGTAGTGAAAAGTTTTGAGTTAGAAAAACTATGACACTCTAAAAACTATCTTAATAATGAAACATAATTATGATTATGTAAGTACAGTAATCTAGAAAATTTGGCAAGTAAAATAGTCAAGTTAAAAGTATTATATAATATTATACTCGATTGCACAAAGCCGATTCCACCAAGACGACGCGAGTCGACCCTATGAGAGATCGAGATCCAGGAGCTGCCGCTGTTCACACCTCACTGCTGACACATTCCGCTACCTTCAGGGATGGCAAGAGATCAACAAACTCCGTGGCTCGGACCTGTAACAGTTGACTCGTCGAGATTGTCTAACACTTGTAACTGCTCTCTTGTATTTTTATTATTTAAAATAGACTAAGTCTCTCTCTCTCTCTCTCTCTCTCTCTCTCTCTCTCTCTCTCTCTCTCTCTCTCTCTCTCTCTCTCTCTCTCTCTCTCTCTCTCTCTCTCTCTCTCTCTCTCTCTCTATCTATCTATCTATCTATCTATCTATCTATCTTAAGAACGAAGATACTCACTGTTGTGACATGAGAGCATTACCTAATAGAGTGAGACAAAGAAGGGTCATTGGCACTTGACATGAACGCTTCTTCAGCAGCTGACAAAGTATGATCGTTGCTATTTTGTTGTTTCAATTTTTGTTGCTTCGACTAATGCTGAATTACACAAGGGCAGACCTGTATACTAGACGTTGGAAGCACAAATTATAAATAGGATAGGAAGATTTTCACTGCACCAAAAGCTTTTGTCTTATTTTTTTTCTGCTACCTCTTCTCCCTCTCACCTTCTTCTACTCTTTTCTTTCCTTCTCCTCTTTTCCTCTCCGGTACCCTTCTCTCCTTTTCCGCTATCTTTTTTTTTCTTTTCCTTCCCCCTCCTCCTCTTCCTCTATTCTTTTCCCCAATTTCTTCTCCTTTTCCTCCCTCCTCTATCATTTTTTTTCTCTTTCATCTTATCCCTTAGCCTCTCCTATTCCTCCTCTTGTTTTGTCCTTCTCCTTCGCATTATTTGTCTCAGTCATCCTCCTTCTCTTCCTATTTTCGTCTCCCTTCTCTTTCCCATACTCATATTTTTCTCACTCTTTTTCATTATTTTTTAGCCTTGTGCTCGTCAGTGTATGAGATTTTTATCTCAGCCCTGCCTGACGGTGGCTTGCTTTAGCTGTCAATTATTAGGGTTTAGGACAAGGCGATCCGATCTTTATCTTGGGACAGTGATATCAGGCCAAATTGTCAGCGAGCGATAATGTGTTTTATATAAATATGATTGTGATACATGTGTATTCTTTTCTAATAAGTTTTGTTTCTGCCCTAAAATCGAAGAGAGAAAGCAACTTTTAGTAACAAAACCAGCCTCTGATTCTGACGCATAAGTTAAATATTTTTCAAGCTCTTACACCCTTTCTATAATCAAACAAAAAAATGTCCTTACAGTGAATAAATTCGGTTATTTGGTCTTTATTTGACTAAATTACCTTGTCATGATTGATGTGAAAGATTTTGCTGCGGCTTCATCACCTCGCTCTCCTTTTTCCATTAGTCTTTTTTTTTTTCCTTTCCTTTTCCCCTTATTCCTTTTGTTTTTAAACACGTCCTACATTCCAAGTCCATTGGAGTGTTTACTATGTTCCCTTGATATCAAAATAATGCGTAATGGAATCTAAGCGAAAAAAAGATAAGGAATGGAGAAAGTTAGAGAAAAAGAAAAAGAGGGAGGAAGAGAGAGAGAGAGAGAGAGAGAGAGAGAGAGAGAGAGAGAGAGAGAGAGAGAGAGAGAGAGAGAGTCAGACGGACAGACAGACATACAGACAGAGAAATAATTAGTGTCTAATTGGCTTTCTTTGATGAGATTGCAAAAGCCTGTGATAACACACCAACTGCAACTAAGGTTAAAAAAATAAAGAAAACTGCTGAGTAAAAATCTACAAAGGATTCTTAAGAAACGTATTTCATTTTGTTTCTTTATTTCACGTTTTGAATTTTTATGATATTTGATTAAGCTTCGGAAGCTGTCATCCGCCATGCCACCGATTCCAAATTTGAATAATAAAGAATTCAATACGTGGAAACTTTAAATAAGGATAATCCTATACATGTACGTCTTAGTTGCTTTGTAATTTGCAATTTAAGGCGAGCCATAAGCACTGAGATATGTGTCAAAATTGATGTATGTTTTCAAAAAGAAAGTGATGTCTTTCTAAGATGCCCGTGGCACAGCAGATGAAGCAAAACCATGCACTAGACAACCCAAAATGTCAGCTTTTCAGCCCCTCTGGGTCGATAGTATGCACGTTTACCAGGACATTCCAGCTTCAACACCTGTTGCCACCGCTCGACCAATCAGCGAACAACTTGGGCGGGGCTTGTGCGTTTCGAAGGTTTGAAAGGCGACCGATCTCCTCATAGAGCCAATCAGAGAGCAGCGTATGTCCACCCTGCTCCCTTCTCTCATCAGAGCGCGCGCGTGGAAGGAATCATGGCAACTTTTTTTTTTTTTTTTAAATAACCGAAACTCCAGCTAGTAAAACGCTGTGATCCTAAGAATAGAAAAGGAGTAGGGAGGAGAGATGGAGATCAAACCCAAATTCAAAGGAGAGAAGGGATGGGAGAGTGGTGATCATCACAAGCCATGTTTTGATCTTTGGCCGAGACAAAATGTGGGATAAACTGGTGTGAGCGAACCACTAGTCCGGCTGAGCTGACACTTTCTTCAGTTTTCTGATTTCCTCTCTCCAGCTCACACTCTTATGTTTCCATATCTTATACGAGGAGTTTGGTCTTTTACAGGTTCGTGCAATACTAAATACCTCAGTCGAAGAAAACATAGCCATCTTATCTTAAAAGTGACGTAAAGCTTTACTTTTATTTAATATAAAGAAGGTATAAGCCCGTTGTCCTTTTCAAAATTTAATGAATCATATATAAAAGTCATAGAAAAGCCTTAAAAAGCGATAAACAGATATTTTATATTCCAAACATTATCAAGACAAGCGCCACATCCGTGTTGCGACGAATGCTTTGTAATAAAGAAACGCTAGTGCAGGACAAAGCCTTGAACTCACCCATGCAGAACAGCTGCTCAAGACGTTGATGCGAGGATGCGAGGAAGCACACGGTGAGCGCTCGGTCTCCTGTTGCAGTGTCTGGCTTCTTCTCCGAGTGTGAGCGTCACAAACCCTGAAAAGGCAGGACTTCAAGTTTCGCGTCAAATTCAAGAGACAAAGTTGATGCAAAAGGGAGCATAGCAGCTGCACAGATTAGGTGAAAAACTAACTATCAGAATGTCTGAGACCTCATTTATAGATTGCATGGAGATTTGAGAGATAGTAACTGGTGAGTCATTTTTTTTTAAATCCGTTTATTTGAAACTCCGTTTCTTTCCTCGTCATTATCTCTACCCCCATCATAATCAGCAGCAGTAGTAACAGTTATGATGAACATCATCCTAATCATCAAAGTATCGGTGTTATCATCATAGGCTTAGTTTCATTATCATTGTTATTATTATTATTATTATTATTATTATTATTATTATTATTATTATTACTACTACTACTACTACTACTACTACTACTACTATTATTATTATTATTATTATTATTATTATTATTATTATTATTATTATTATTATTATTATTATTATTATTATTATGGGCAGCAATACAGCACCATCACCAGAAAATTATCATCATCATCAACATCATCAGCAGCAATCCATCATCCCTATCGTTATTATCATTATCATTATTATTATTATTATTATTATTATTATTATTATTATTATTATTATTATTATTATTATTATTATTATTATTATTATTATTATCATTATTATTATTATTATTAGTAGTAGTAGTAGTAGTAGTAGTAGTAGTAGTAGTAGTAGTAGTAGTAGTAGTAGTAGTAGTAGTAGTAGTAGTAGTAGTAGTAGTAGTAGTAGTAGTAGTAGCAGTAGTAGCAGTAGTAGCAGTAGTAGTAGTAGTAGTAGTAGTAGTAGTAGTAGTAGTAGTAGTAGTAGTAGTAGTAGTAGTAGTAGTAGTAGTAGTAGTAGTAGTAGTAGTACTAATACTATCATTTTGCTATTGTCAATATAATTTTTCCTCCTTTGAAGTTTTGTGTCTATTCTATTTATCGGCCTTTCTACTTACCTATCTGTCTATTTATCTATCTATCTATCTATCTATCTATCTATCTATCTATCTATCTATCTATCTATCTATCTATCTATCTATCTATCTATCTATCTATCTATCTATCTATCTATCTATCTATCTATCTATCTATCTATCTATCTATTCTATTCTATTCTATCTATCTTTTTTTTCATTCCTACATGTATATAACTCTGTGAATGCATCTATTTTTCATCCATCTTTCTAGTGATCTATCTTATTGTTCTATTTATCTTTCTCCCTAAAGTTTACTTATCTAAACATTCATATTCCCATATCTCTATTTCTTTCCCAATCTTTGAATAGTATCCTATGTGCCTTTTATCTTTGCAAATATCTATCTTTCTTTCTATTCGTTTATTTGATTTTAATCTGTCGTCTTTCTGTAAATTTGCTGCTTTGTCTAATAGTACTAAAAATATTTGTATTTGCGTCATTTTAATTGTGTCTTCGCCTTTGACCTATTAAACATATTGCTCCATTATTATATTCAAATTAATATATTGCATCGGTATAGTTATTTGATTTTATTGCACTAGTAGCGTTTGCCAATCTTAAAGTACCTATAATTTCTGGTCCGATTATAATGGTTATTAAAGCAGAGACCCGAAACAAATCTGTAGCCCCATCCCCATGCCACAGGGTAGCTGACTTAAAAACTTATTCAGATCCTATAATGTAAGCAGATTTGAAAAATGCTGTTTCTGATGCTTTGTTTATGATGGAGAGAGTACCTGTATTGTCATTACTTTTCAAGTAAATTGTTGCATATCATTAGTTAAGTTGTTAAGTATCAAATAGTCACAGTCTCAATCAAATCACTGAGTTATTTCTTCAAAAGGCAAAAATTAAACAAAACTCTTACTCTTTATTTTTTTATTGATTGATTTTTTAAAAACTTAAATACAAAATAATGTTTAGACTTGTATAATTTCTTCGAAAGTTCCATAAATCCTTCACTTTGCATGATAAATCAATTACCTTGCGTTGGGTTAAGTGTCCAATAATATAGAAAACATTATAGATAGAATATCAAGCTAATCAAAACCAAAGATAAGTTACTCCTGGTCTAACTAATTATCATATTAAAAGATTGTTTTGATCCACTAACTACTATTCAAGACTTACTAACTCATCTAATTACCATGAGTTTCTGGAAATCGAAGTGCAATCTTCAATATTTATATGATTATCAAATCATCGTCGTTAAGAAATTATTACAATTAAAAAAAAAATAGTTTATTTGATTTATCAACATAACTGATTTTTTTCCCTATGTTTTCTTTTCTTCAAATGCAAGGATTCAATTTGAAACAGTGCCGGCCTACTTTAAGCCTATGAAATTTTCACGAGAAAGAAAGTAAATATCATTGTAAACAAAAACTTCTATTAGCAGTTGTTAAAATATTTTTTAAAAAATGTCGAGAACTTTCCAATGTATCGAGCAACTTTTATGCACTGTTTCAAAACTCATCTTCTAATTTAAGACGCGATGGTCCTCAGTTTATGATTTCACTAACTTTTCACGCGTTTGTGGATTTGTTGTGTGATACATTGGAAACAAAATAAGGAGGGTTTTTTTTAACTTAAATCTTATTCCAAAATCAATGTTTCGAGGCTGCGCAGTTACTTAAACTAAGTGTCTTATTAAAAACTGAATTTCATCATCCTAATAATCTCAGCCAGAATATTACCAACTTTGTCGAAAAAACGATATTAAATAGCCAGGTAAACTTGACGATATTATAGTATAGTGATGATTAAAAAATTTAAAAAAAAAAAAAATCCTTTGCACGTAAAGGCCTATACAGCAACAGTAGCCTCCAATTCCTTTCCTATTTTTGCCTGATATCTTTTCAAGGAAAAGTAATACAGAAATGGTGGAAAAAGTGTATCAAACTTATTTATTGTAAACGCTGGTGTTAACGTCCAAGTCATTTCTGACGCATCGATACGCATGATCTGCAACAACCAAGCGTCTTTTCTCTGAGAGTGGTTCGCAAAGTGCTTGTGCAAATTTAATTTAGGAAGAATACAAACCGATATATATCCCAAGTGGTCTAGTGGTTAGGATTTCGCGCTCTCACCGCGACGGCCGGGGTTCGATTCCCCGCTTGGGAAATTTTTTCTACATTTTTTAGGTGTAGATTTTAATCTCATCATGTTTCAGGACTAAAACAAGTAGCAAAAATAAAGTTTTTTTAAGTGCTGAAAAGCAAAAATGTAAGCCGTGTTATCGCATAAAGTTTTGTATAATTATTTCTTTGTTTCCTGCATGACCGAACGTTGCATAACTTTTACATTGGTGACTTGAAATTTCTTTAATTTGCTATGCAATATTATTTATTGAAACACATTTAACAGCGTATTATAATCCCTTTTGCTTTCTTTTTCTTTCTTTTTTAATATTATGCCAGCTATATACTATTCGAGTTCACTGATAGTTTTGGTATGGATTCTGAACTCGGAAAACGGAGAAGAAACCTCCTTTTAAAAATGTTGTTTTCTTTTTTTTTTTTAATATTAAGCTGAAACACTCTCCAAAAACATACTTGCATCATAAGAGGACAAAATAACAATCAGAATTCATAGTTCATTTACAGAAACTGGCAGACCCACTATTATTTAACTTGAATACCAACTTCTCCACTTTTATTTTCTTTTGAATTTTTTTTCCTCTTATTGTATATGATAGACAGCGCTTTGTTTTTATTAACATTCTTTTAATCATTTTGTGGAGATAGACCTAATGTGTTACATTCTGTTTTTCCCAGCAATGGTTTTCTTTACCAACGTAAATTCAATAATTCTGTTGTTAATAGACGTGCTTTGAACTTTTGATTTTGCTATGTGTAGGTCATCATTTTACCCTAATATGAATGTGACTCACAATACTAAATGGTATACATCATTTTTTTTCTTTTTCAACAGTTTGCAGAACTACTTTGCGCTTTAAACGATAAAGCAACAAGTTTTCGTAAAGCACAGAAGACGTCCGCCGGGGTTGGAAAAACAAAAAAAATGACGACGCACTCGCCACCAGTTGTTCTAAACTTCTCTGAAAATCTGAACCGCCTTTGTTCAGAAAGTTCTGTCACGAACAAACAGGGGGAGAGACCTCGAGTTAAAGCTTCATGTCAACCACAGTCAACCCGAAAGGCTTTGTGGAGACCGGTGGATCTGATGGACAAGCCCCTCAAATTAGTTGACACTACTCTTCAAACCTACGTTGTACCGAAAGTTGAGCATTCTTCCAACCACGACCAAGAGCTGTTAGATCATAATGACAATATTTCCAATACGGCTCATATGAACACTTCCAATGGCGCTAAACCAAAGCTGAACTTCTGTGATAGCGCAAGTTCTTGTCTGGACACTGAACAGAATGTTCATCCTAACAAAATGAACCCCGTAGCGGTGCGGACTCCCTCAGTTGTACATAGTGCAACCAGTCTTGGACTCGCATCAAATTCTTCCAGAAGTGTTGCTTATTCCAATAGAAAATCTCAAGACAGATCAGATTTTAATAACGGCCAAATACCTCGTGCATCCAGCAACGTTAGCCAAGCTTCAAGCCCGATTCCTAGCGCTAGTCCTGATTCTAGCGGGATAGACCTGAATCTGGACGACACGGGGTATGATTCATTCTCTGGCGTACCAGTTGCCAAAGCAAATAGTGATACCAGACACGGAAATGCCTATACGACTTTCAA
The DNA here is from genome assembly GCA_033675545.1 of Elysia crispata. NCBI lineage: Eukaryota > Metazoa > Mollusca > Gastropoda > Plakobranchidae > Elysia > Elysia crispata. The sequence goes on along the minus strand of JAWDGP010003058.1, from coordinate 164,485 downwards.
CAACAATAATAATAAAGACAGTACCATAGACAGTACCACCACACAAGAGATTGAACATCGTGTTTTTGAGGCAGAGTCGTCATGTTCAAACCACCTTAATACGTCCTCAAAACAACATTTCAACTGTCAAAAGCAAGAGAACGATAGAAAACAAAAGCGGAAACACAATACATCCGAAGGTGACAACTCTCAAACGTATTTGTGTAAGAAAGAGAAGCCCTCACCGTGCCATCAACGGCTGAACTCCCCCATGAACCTCATCATAGCCAAGGAAGAACTATCGGTTAAGGAGGGAATCATAACCGACAAGCGCAAGGGTCAAAGCTTTTCAGCACCAGGGCAAGGAGAATCAGATGAGAAACGGTCCCCACAGTGTTCTAGTCTCAGAGAAAACGACAAAACTTATTCCAAAGTTCATAGTCCTATCGAGCAGCTCATAAAACCAACTCCAGTTCAAGTTCAACGTCAGAGCCAACCTTTGAGAATTCCGGAGCTTCAGGCGCCAACATCGACATGTGGAGTTTCATGGTCAGGACATTTAGCATCTCAAGCCCCTCGGCCTCACCCGGCACTGACTGCTAACTACCTCAGACTCTTCCCTCAAACCCCTTCTTCTCTCCACATGGCAGCTCTGTATGCACAGCTCTACCCAGGCCTGGAACATACTTTAGGCATGCCCTTCACTCATATCAGTCAGCACGGCATACGTGAGGCCACCAAAGAGAAGCAAATTCAAAGCAACTATAACCAGCAACACACCAACTTTCAACCTGTTCAGACATTTCCTATGATACCACCTTCCATCCCACCATCCCTTGCCATTTATATCCAAGACTCCTTGCTTGCCAGCCGTATTAATCAATCAAGGCAACCTCACATGAATATACCACCTAGAATTGATCACCAATTTCCCCTTGTCCAGGAGAGCCCTAAGACAGTCAACATGTTGCATATCAATACCATCAATTCTCTTCCATTAGCATCTCCACCTCACGCAATGCTGTATCCCTTCGCTAAGCCTCCTCTCTCCTCCCCGACATCCCCTAACTGCTTGACATCACCATCCAGTGTCAATAGCGGAAGCAGCGACAGAAACGGTGGTACCATCTTTCATGACTACAGCATGAAATCTAAAGCTGGTGTCTTAAGCGGCTATGGGAACTTTAACGCTAACATCCCTCGGGCATTCTTCAAGTCTGAAGGCTTGCACTTCCCCAATGGTGCTATCGGCACCAATAATGCCATGATATACTCAGATATATCTAAAAGTAACGATCATGTCAGTAAAAAGTCAGGCCGACCAGACGCTGCTAAAAGCATGGAGCAATCACATCCAAAAGACTCAACTGTCCCTATTAGTCTAGGAAGTTCTCATGAGTCCAGAGGACAAAACATCAATTTAGAAATGAATGGTAAAGGCGGGGTAAATGGAGCACGCTATCAGTGCTCCTCCTGCGGCAAGAGTTACTCCACGTGTGGTGGACTGAGCAAACACAGAGAGTTCCATTGCGCGTTGCACGTCAAGAAACAGTTCTCATGCCAAGTGTGTGACAAGGCCTACTCTTCTCTGGGCGCCCTCAAGATGCACATCCGCACCCACACTCTACCGTGCAAGTGTCCCACATGCGGCAAGGCTTTCTCCAGGCCTTGGCTACTCCAGGGTCACGTGCGTACACATACTGGAGAAAAGCCTTTCCGGTGCAGTCACTGTGGCCGCGCGTTCGCCGACAGGTCCAACCTCCGCGCTCACCTCCAGACCCACGCTGACGTTAAGCGCTACAGCTGCCGCACCTGTAGCAAGACTTTCTCTCGCATGTCCCTGCTTACTAAGCACGAAGATGGCTGCAGTCTCGCCGCAGGCCAACACAACAAGATGTAGTGACTGCTTGGCAGTGCAGTTCATACACTTGTATTAAACGTCTTTCTTCAATTAATTACACGTATAGTGCACGTCAGGTTATGAGTGGCATGCTGAGCATCAAGATTATAAAAAGGATACTCAACGAGTGCATAGATTTTATACGCTTGAATGCCTAAGCGGTTACCTGTTGCGTAGTAGCCAGGTTAAAAAAAAAATACCACTCAAATCTTATCGCGTTTATTAGACTAGACATTTGAAAACTCTGCTGCAGCAATTTAATCATTTTTATCAGACACTACTGTTGCCTGAGTTTACCAAAATGTGTACACTAAAGGGGAAGACAATATATCGCTCGATTAAAAATTGGATAGGGAAAAAAATAAAGGCACATATAAATGAAAAGCATTATTTTGAAGGACATTAGCAAATGTATTGTCTGGCTATGATGGTGTGAACGGTTTAGCTCTGATCTATTTATGACTAATATTGGAAGAATGAGAAATATGAATGCTGTCAGGTTGGTGGCTGTCATTGTTCTCTAGATTTTGTTCTGAGTAGAGAGCCCCACACAAAATTAGAAGAATCCTTTCATTCTATAGACAATTGTGATTGAAATCAGTAATGCTACCACTCACATTCCTTAACTTTGTCATCTTAAGTGATCCAAGTTCCGATAAGTTCCGATGTAAATATAAATTGGATCTATGAATTTAAATTGCTTGCATGTACGGCTGTAAAAAAAGTAATCCAGTTATCTAATTGCACAGCTTCAGAAAGAGATTGTTTAAAATGAATTATTCGCCCCAAGACGAGTGGTCAAAATAATGTGTGAACTGATAAAGAGTTAATGATTGCTTATTCCAATACCACTACCGTTAAACACAAGTGACAAACTAAATACATACACTCACTCTTAGTTACATTTACTGATTGTGTCACTCTTTTTTCTTATTCAGAAATACACACACACTAAAAAAAACCACCAATTAATGAACTCGGAAAGCGCTCACGCTTGAAAAAAAGTTATAGAAACTTTGAAAGAGAGAGAGACAGAGACAGAGAGAGAGACAGAGACAGAGACAGAGAGAGAGAGAGAGAGAGAGAGAGAGAGAGAGAGAGAGAGAGAGAGAGAGAGAGAGAGAGAGAGAGAGAGAGAGAGAGAGAGAGAGAGAGAGAGAGAGAGAGAGAGAGAGAGACGGAGACGAAGAACGAGAGAGGGACAGGCAAACAGGCAGAGTTTGATAAACACCGATTATAACCGGTTTATTTTGTTTTTGGCATTTTTAACTTACACGTTTATTTTTCTTTGAAGTAATAGTTGTGTCACAGGAGTTTTTTTTCCTTAACAATTACAATATTGTTAGCATTAGGAGCTCACTTACCAACAGAGCTTGAACTAAAATTTTAAAAACTATGTGAGGATTATGGTGTACAGTTCGAAGCTGCCTGGTATCAGCTGATAGCGACAACTGCACCTCTTTGAAATTTTCATGACGAATAAATGAGCCTAATTTTATGAATATTCATGAATGTACCCTTTATTCTCGTTAGTAATCGTCTCAACTAAATAAACGTTGCAATCCGATATAATTATTATTTATTTCAGAGTGGTATTTCCCAAAGTTATTCCAAATTAAATCTAATAAAATTGTTTTCGAATCCTTTCATTCTATAGACAATTGTGATTGAAATCAGTAATGCTACCACTCATATTTCTTAACTTTGTCATCTTAAGTGATCCAAGTTAATGTATCGAAGTTCTTTTGTCATTTCACAACGCAGTAAGTTTTACACCCATATACAAATGTACATTCATTTCTATGAAAATCTTCAAAATTCATGAATATCCTTATTTTGAATTTTTTTTTCAAGATATATCTGAAATTTCAAACGTTTACACTACCCGCCTTTCAAGAAGTCCAAAACATCAATCTATTATTGTTGTCTTATAGACCACACACAAAAAAAATGGAAAGGCATCTTTAAGATCATGGAAGGCTGCAAAAAGAGTGGATGAGAGTTTCGTTGTAAGACAATTTTACTGGCTACTGAATTGCACTGTTTTACAATAAATTATCTTTTTCTGGAAAAAAAATTAACATATTTATTAGGACAAAAATCAATTTAGTTGTAAATATTTTCCGATGCATCATCGTACCTATAATTTATGGAAAAGTTCATACATTCAATATTGCAAACAACTAAGTCATTACATAATGCACCTGTGGAACAGCCGAAAGATAATGTATGATTTTAGTCGGTATACTAATCTTATCACAAAGAGAGACTATGAAGAAATCTGTTAGTCAATTATCATTATCTGTTAGAAAAAAAAAATTAAAAAAAAAAAGAAAACGAATTTAGATTTACTCAACATAATAAACATGATTTTTTGTCATATCTCTAAATTTCTTATATTCTTTCGACATTTGTTTGAAATGCATCGATGTGTTAAATTTCTCTTGTGAATTTATCGCTGAATCAACATATTAATACAATAAAGTATTGTCAATGTTTGTAACTTGTGATTGTTGCTATTCATTTTTTCACGTTGTCTTCTTCAAAATGATAACAATTATTATTTCCAAACTCTTTATATGTAAAAGCGCTCTCTTCAATTTACTTATTGCCATCACCCAAAGCTAACTTTTCACCACCACCACCACCACCACCATCATCATCATCATCATCATCATCATCATCATCATCATCATCATCATCATTATTATTATTATTATTATTATTATTATTATTATTGTTAATTTTATTATTATTATTATTATTATTATTACTACTACTACTACTACTACTACTACTACTACTACTACTACTACTACTACTACTACTACTACTACTACTACTACTACTACTACTACTACTACTACTACTACTACTACTACTACTACTACTACTACTACTACTACTACTACCACACATTGTTCATCACTGCATCATGAGCCATAATTATCACCATCCTAGTCAATATTATTATTTTCTTTTTTTTTAAATTATCCGTTCCACAATCTTTGTCATCAATGATGATAATATTCGATCTGAATAATCATATTAATCAAGGTCTTAACAATCATGTCGATATCAAAACTGGTTGTCATTCTCATCTCCATCGTAATCATCATGGTCGTCAGCATCATTGTTAAAAATAATCGCAGTCGCTCGTCCTCATCTATCACCATGATAGTCTTTATAACCATAAACATCGTTCACTATCGCCATAAGTATCGATCACCCATCGCTGCCATCTATAAACATTCACATTATCGTGTTAATCATCATCATCACACCATTATCATACAGAATCATTAACTATTCTCTTCATTATCAGCATGTAATACGTAATATCATAATCATCACAACATAGCTGTTCTTATCAACGCCTTGATAAGAAAGTGTAATTAAGTCACGCTGCACACTGTTCATACGTTAAACATAAAAAATATTTATGATTTCATTCATTTCTTTTCGAAATCTTATTTTGTTTTTTGTTTTCCCTCTCTTTTCCCCAATAAATGTTTTTATTCGAATTTTAATTAATGCTGTGCTTGTTACTTTTATTTAAGAAAAATATTGAATTGGCCGAACACATGCAGCACATAATTCTCTTAACAAAATGTATCTAATTTTGGTGTTTGTGCCTTCTCCAACGGCGAGGTGAATAAGACTTGAAGCTATTTAAACAGGTTATTGCGTTCCATCGACTTTCTAATCACCAAGTGAACACACACTCTTCAAAGCAACAGATGGGCATTCCTTACAGGCACTGCGGGTTTTATCAAATCACTCTAGTATATAATCGGTCTGCCTGTCTATCATTATGTCTACCTGATTGCTTCTGTGCCACTCTTTATTTATTTTTGGCTTAGTTTTTATTGCTTTTTATATGTCTTGCCCCCCCCCCCCCCCTTCTCTCTCTCTCTCTCTCTCTCTCTCTCTCTCTCTCTCTCTCTCTGACACACACACATACACACTCTCTCTCTCTCTGTATCTTTTCTTCCTCACACCCTCTCTCTCTCTCTCCTCTCTCTCTCTCTCTTTCTTTCTGGTGCTTGTACTGTTTAACCTCGTGCCGATAATTATCTCACACTCTAATATAGTACATACGGCGAGTACCTGTTAAGCTGCACACGCGTTCAAAATGCTGAACACCTTGGATGAGACTAAAAATACTGTAGCAATTTCCCTCGACAGAGAGTAAGCAAGTAAGCTATTGCACTCAGAGAGTAGAAGTTTTACATCATTAGAAACAGCAAAAGCAACGATATAAAAATAATTATGAATTCTGTCTTTTGAGGATGCTTCTATTTTTAAATTAAAGTACTTACCACTACAATAATGTAAAAAAAAAGAAAAATACCACAAAAACACCATTATTTAAAAAAAGGAACAAAAAAGAAAAGAAAATAAAAAAAAAAGTATGTGATTCTCTGTTCATTTTTTGTGCATTTTTTAGTAATAGTTCCGCTTAGAAGGAGTTTCCTAATGGCAGCTCTAGAGGCTGCCACAGATATAGGGCAACCTCTATAAAATTGGCAAGGTTTTGTTGGAGCGTGTTTGAAAGCTACTGTATTTTGTAATTGGTTAAGAAGAAAAAGTGTGACGTCACTAGTCACGTGGTTTCTAAACAATCTGAAGTTTGAAAACATCGAGAGAGAGAGAGAGAGAGAGAGAGAGAGAGAGAGAGAGAGAGAGAGAGAGAGAGAGAGAGAGAGAGAGAGAGAGAGAGAGAGAGAGAGAGAGAGTTTGTATTACCTCTGATCCGCTGCAATTCCTTTATGAATTTTACCCACAATGCATTACACCCAAACTCAAAACAAGATTATCATAAATCATAAGATTTTTTTTTCACTGCACTTAACACACTCTTGCTGCCGAGGGATTATAAAAACATTGTTGAGAACCAGTACGTAAGCATGAAGGGGAAATAACAATGTGTTTATCTGCCTATAATGATGAGTGAGTTTGGGGCAGTACCATCTAGATAGATAGCTGATGGTACTGGTTTCGGGCAAACCGTTTTTAACTCCTTTGGGTCCAAAGGAAAAATAAACTCCTTAAGTCACTTTGTTGTGGACGAGCTATAACAATCACCCTATTTATAATACAAAATTTCCCAATTTTAATTTAAAAAATATCATTGATTTCTACGTGTTATTAACATAAATTAAACCAGTTCATGTTAGTTCCAGAGCGAGAGTTTCATAACATATTCGGAGATTCAATCATGAAATGGTTAACTCTATCTTAGGAATATTTTTCGCTGTTAGAGTTGTTGTTTTTTTCCTCCTTTACATAGAAGTCAGTAGTCTAAGAGATAATTTTGTGTTTGAGCGATACACGCATCACACTCACTGAGTAATGGAGATGATTAATAATCATCACCGAAATTTGTCTACTTTATGTTGAATAAAAATTTTGACAATTAATTTTAAGAGATCGCATAGCCACCTGCACAGCACCGATTTATTCTAAGGCTTAGCCGCTACAAATAAAACATGGCTAACTTTAAGCTTAGGCAAAAATGTGGTTGCATTTTTTATTTAATACAAAAATTTAATGAAATTTTAGTCACTGCTGATCTGGATTGATTTGCGGACAGATAGGCACACTACATGGCTTCACCTAGATGTGTTTTAAGTTGGTCGGTCATGTAGGATTGAATTTACACCATTGCATCAAAACTATCATATACGATTTTATTTATTTATTTTTTTTTTAATCTAGATTCTAACTTGGCGGTTCGTGACTGCTGAAAACGCGACCATACTGATCTTGATTGGTTAAAAGAATTTCTCGCACATTTTTGGCTCAATTTACATGTATTTTTCATTGTTTCTTGGAGACGCATTCGTAATTTCCAACCAATGCATCGTCAATGAGGTGATCAATTTGTCGCGGTCATGAGCTTGCACAAAAGTAAGCGCTCATTGGGTATCCCTGACATACAAAGTAAGCGCTTTATTTAGCTGACCCAGAAACTACCAGTCGCGTAAAAAGTAACAAGTTCGAGCTTCATACGCAAAAAAGTACAATGTTATTTTTACTAGCAAACGCGCTCTGGGTTTTCTTGTAGGTGCTGAAGGAAGATCCAAGCTGACACGTTATGTTAGCACCGCAGCTTCTCTGCCTTTGTCATAATGTGACTCTCCATCAGTGCGCTAGCATTGTACATGCATCGGGCTACCGTAGATCTGATAAAAAGCAGGTAATAAGGTTATGTGTAAAAAAAAAAAAAAAAAATCGCCAAGTTTTCATAGATCCTTAGATTTCAAACTCTCGGTATATTTTGCAAGTTGGCCTCTACATGATAAAGCTGATTTGATTTTATGACTTCTTGCAAAAAAAAAAAAGACAAAAACATATGGCTACGCGTTGCTTTTTGATTTGCCTTCCTTATCAATTATTATGCAAAGGAGGGAGTGGCAATTAGCAAATGAGAAATTTTGAGGCGGAAAAAAAAACCGTGCTTCGTCAATAACAATTTTCAATTTCTTAAGAATAAAAAATTTAAAAAAGCTCCGAATAACCCTTTACAATTTGTGCTCATAAATGAAAAAAAAAATCTATGAAGAACACAAACAAAACGGATATTTTTATTTTCTCAAATGCACCTGCCGCTTTATGACAACTGTAGGGAGGGGTCCTCCAGCTTTGAAGCTCACCCTCTCCAAAAAAAAGGGGGGGGGGAAGAGAAAGAGAGAGAGAGAGAGAGAGAGAGAGAGAGAGAGAGAGAGAGAGAGAGAGAGAGAGAGAGAGAGAGAGAGAGAGAGAGAGAGAGAGAGAGAGAGAGAGAGAGAGAGAGAGAGAGAGAGAGAGAGAGAGAAGAAAAAACAACATTGACGTGACATTGAATCACAATGGGAACATTCCGGGTGTGGAGATTGGAGCTCGTTTCGAATATGAATTGATCATTGCGTCCCACATTAATTCGAATTATGGAGAGGCTGACTTGGTATCTCGGCAATGCGCGCGGTTTTTGGTTTTCGTTGCTGTTTTGTTGTTTTGTTTTGTTTTTTTTTTATGTTATTTTCTTAATTTTTTTTGCTCAGCTTCTCTCACTCACCCTGAGCACTCTCCATCACCTTTTGTTTGTAGCTCAGATTTTATTAGTTTTCCCATCTTTTCCGTCATTCTTAACTCTTCACTTTATATCTGCTTCATGTGAAATAAAAATTATTATCATTTCAACTTTAAATTTGCTCTTATGTTATGCTTTTCCCCTCATTATACTTTTATTTAAAGTCTTTTAAGCGTGACGCTTTTCCTCATTTTTCCACTTTAAATTTTCTCCTAGACGTATGAGTCAGAAAAGGCATTTGCTCTCTCTGACATATAATGACAGCGAAAAGAGAGTTAGGGGAAAAAGAGGGTACGCGAGATGACAAGCAGTTGGTTTGGTTATCAAACAGTCATACACAGGAGTAAAGGAATTAAAAACAAAAACTAACTAGATACTTCTTAAATTTTATTTTTTTCCTCAAGAAAAACCGACCAAGAAACTCATAAAGTTTTTCAACCGTTCTTTTAATTAGCAATCTTTCGTTTCCTCACTCGTCCATAGAAACGAAAAGAAGAAAAGAAAAAGAAGGAAAGAAAGAATGCTTTCCTCTGAGGGTTTTTCAATTGTTGTATCCAAGATTGGTGCTCCGCGAAGTGAGAGGAGAGCGAGGTATTGGGAAGAAAAGGGCAGAGGCCTTTAAAAGAAGTATTAGAGATAAAAGAGAAAGAATCGAGAGAGAGACTCGGGAGCAGGTTGAATAGAGGACACATTTGAATAGAGAAGAAATAGTTTAGGCACGCGACAGTCGCGAGCGAAGAGCCCAAGAGATGGAGCAGCGGGAGCACCTGTCTTTCGACATGCTTCACTGTACTCACTGGCTTGGGATTCGTGGAGCCGCGTTAAGTAGAGACTCATTTTCTTACGATACTTTTGAAGGGCAAAACGAAAATGCCTTTATTCTTTCTTTGCAGACAGACTGACCTTGTTTCTATAAAATCCTTAATTAATAGAGCAATTTACAGAGGGAAGTTTGACCAAGAATACTAGAGGACGAGGAGAAGACAAGGCTTGCTAAGAAGTCTTGAAACTGAAAAGAGTGAAGGAGGCGAGGGAAGGGGCAGGGAGCAGCAGCTCCAAGAAAACTCACCTGTCGCGGTCGATGAAGGAGCAGGTTGCTCGGGAGATTCCGACCACACGAAGCTATGAATACAAAATACGAGTGACGCCCTTTCACAGTGAGTGTGTCTTAAATTTGAACAGGTTTGAGAATGGCGTTTTGCGAGTGAATGTGTGTATGTGAGTGTTAGTGTGCCTTAAGAACGTAGTCTCTGTTGAAGTCATTTAGCAGTGTATGTGTGTGTGTGGATAATTAAAACGTTAAAGACGGAATGAAACAAGTTAGCGCGTGTCAGGTGCAAACAACTTAAAAGTGAGGTGTGCACTGCTCGCCGGCCCTAAGATCCGCGATGTTTTTATTTTCTACTCTAGATTGTCTGAAGCTCGACCTGTGTGTATATTTATGTGAGGAAACACAGCTTAAGTCAATTAATTAAAGTTGAAGGTATTTATCATGAATTTTGCACGATCGATGGAGAATGGGAGAGTTTTAGTGCAGTTTTGAGTGTCATATTGATAAAGGAGGAGAGCCAAATTACCCCAAAGGAACAATACAAAGCATCTATATGATATATCTATATATAATAGAGCTGGGTGAAAATGAGGACCATCTAACCGAGCATTTCTAAGCCACCTCTGAACGTCAAATTTAGCATTAAGTTGTAAATTGCCCTTAAGATTGGAGTGGTAATATTATTTTTCACCAAAGTTGTAATCTAAATCTTAATGATATAGTGAAAGATCTAATTAAAGAATCCAAAAATGTTACTTCGACATAGATTCTAGATCTAAGGCTTTGATATTTACAGCAGCTAGACTCAAATCAAAAGGTTAAGGTCTACAACTTTTACTTTTTAACCTTACAGATTCTTTTAAACTTTATCTATAACGGTATGTAGGTTTCAGTAACTGCGCGGCGAAGAATTCAACTAGGCAGTGCACTATTATGCTCTTAATGTGAAAATTCAAAGCCTTTAAGAGGAACTAAAAACATAATTTTATTGGAAAAATATAGAATTATCCTATTTCCTTTCTTCCAAAAAAGGTTTAACTTCTTCAACTAAATTTTTTGTTTAGAGTGAGAATTATCGGGATATATAGATTCTAGGTATCGATGGGTTGGTGGGGACACATTATCTGGATCATTCAAGTAAAAGGAGATATATCAAGACCATTTATAAGCCTATTTATATCGCACATACACCTCAACTGCAGCAAATTGACATCCTGGTCCCGTTTGTAGAACGGGGTTTACAGCTTGTCACAGTAAATTTTACTTAAGAGTAGAAATAGAAAAATGAGGTAAAGAGAATAATGGTTAAAATGGAAAAAAAGAGGTTTAATTTATGAAACTTCACAGTCAGGAATAGTTTGATAGACTGATGGATAAATAAATAAACAGAGGGGTAATAGCTAGATAGCCAGATAGATATGCAGAAAGATAGATAAAAAATGGCTGTATAGATAGAGAAAAAGGTGGATGTGTATATATAATATATATATATATATATATATATATATATAGAGAGAGAGAGAGAGAGAGAGAGAGAGAGAGAGAGAGAGAGAGAGAGAGAGAGAGAGAGATAAATAGATAGATAGGTTGATAGACAGACAGATTAGTACACTGTTAAAACATTTTTGCCAAATTGTCTCGGTTTGAGGCAAGAACTGGGACTTTCAAACTGCTGTTGTTACCCTCATCAGGTTAAAGCTTTTTATCATACTGTGAAGCACTATCCGCTTATTAGGTTCAAGTATAAGTAAAAAGACAAGAAAGCTAATATAAATAGATAAAAAGATAAAATATGTACAATATAAATAGATAACTTGATATTAAAATTAAATGGAGTGAAAGTTAGATATATAGGAAGATAGGTAGATGGATGCGCATGCATGCATGCATACATACATACATACATACATACATACATACATACATACATACATACATACATACATACATACATACATACATACATACATACATACATACATACATACATACATACATACATACATACATACATACATACATACATACATACATACATACATACATACATACATACATACATACATACATACATACATACATACATACATACATACATACATACATACATACATACATACATACATACATACATACATACATACATACATACATACATACATACATACATACATACATACATACATACATACATACATACATACATACATACATACATACATACATACATACATACATACATACATACATACATACATACATACATACATACATACATACATACATACATACATACATACATACATACATACATACATACATACATACATACATACATACATACATACATACATACATACATACATACATACATACATACATACATACATACATACATACATACATACATACATACATACATACATACATACATACATACATACATACATACATACATACATACATACATACATACATACATACATACATACATACATACATACATACATACATACATACATACATACATACATACATACATACATACATACATACATACACACCTGAGTATATACATTAGGCTTAAGGTAATATTCGCTCACGAGAAAACTCAATTATTGGAAAAAATAACAAAAGTCGTATCGGACAAGAATGATTCTCCTGGGAAGGGTCATGCAGTAACGTCGCTTTTTGAGGAGTAGTTCATTAAGAGGAAAAAAAAATATCTTTAGAAATGTATATTCCGATGAAGATGAAATGCCCACAGAGACAGAGAGAGAGAGAGAGAGAGAGAGAGAGAGAGAGAGAGAGAGAGAGAGAGAGAGAGAGAGAGAGAGAGAGAGAGAGAGAAAAGGGGGGGGGGGTCATAGTATTTGAAACTATGTTTCTGTAGAGTTGTAAAGAGGCGTTGTTTGGAGGGAATTGTGTTAAATGAAATTGAATTTCATAAATGATTTCTTCTTGATTAGTTTTTACAAGGAAATGTGATTTTCTACTCGGATTTAAGTAAAAATTGAATCAGTTCTAATTTCAATTGAATTCCCAATTTCAATACCATGACTTGCTACATAATTGTGGATTACATTGGCAAAGAAAATATGAACTTATGAAAGAACGTTGTGAGTGAGCCCATTTGCTGAAAATTTTCAATATTGGAAAAAATTATTATTTTCCTCCATCGATAAAGAAACTATGAGAACAGGGATAGATGTTTATAAATATAAAAGCCAATCTATGATAAATACAACCCCCTCTCCTTAGAAAAATAAAACCCTCTTTCCGTTGGGTCACAATATATATATATATATATATATATATATATATATATATATATATATATATATATATACCAAAAAGTATAATTGTGGATCTAATATTGATATAGAATCATATTTGTATTCTTTTGGAAAGTCTAGATTTAATAGTAGGTTCAAATTTAAGTTTCCCAAAGCGTCTCTACTTTGAAATAAAATAAGAAAGTCTCAGATCCCATCACGGTTGGGTCATATGACGACGAAGCCGCATTGATCTCTAACGTGCCCTATCCTTGGACTGACAGACACCCGTCACATGAAAACCTGCTACTTATTTATGGAGATCTTTTAACTTTTCTACAAGGAGGAGCACGCACGCTGACATTTGACAAATTTAAAATCATATTTACATGGTCCAGTTCGCTACTCTCACTGGTCAGGTGGGGTCCAAGCTAAATAGAAGATTGAGTTATTGTTTTTCCTGACCCCTGGCCTGCTACAATGTCCTGGACCACGACCCACATTGAGGACTCTCTCCCAGCCATGGTGTCTCACTTTGGACACAGGTCAGTGATTTAGATATCCCTGGGCAATCTTTACCACTTAATTCTCAGAGCGCAGATTTCGCCACATTCCTCTTGCCCACTATACTGTTTTTCTTTTTCTTCCCCGTACTGCTTTTCCCGCTTTCTCTTCCCTCCTCTTCCATGACTGCATATCTCTCTCTCTCTGTTTCTCTGTCTCTCTCTCTCCTGTATTTCCACCCTCTTTTCCAATATTTATGTTTAGCTAGTTTTCCTATCTACACATATTAATCTGTCTCTCTCAATTTCAGACAATAAAGCTAATTTTTAACGCTACCCCTTTTGACACATCGTTTTACTACATATTTCTATCTCTCTTAATCTATCTATCTATCTTTTTTAGTCTTCACAACTATCTATCTCTTTGGAATCGATCAATAAATCTATGACGGAAAAACTCTTCGCATCTTAGCTTACAAAATCCTTCTTCATGTATTTATCCTTCTATCTGCTTACTTGTTTTGTCACCAGACAGCTCACTCAGTTAGCTCCGACAATATGAAGTATCCGGTTCGATTCCTGACAGGGTCCTCTAATCAAGAGATCTGATCCCATTTGATCCCATTCAGCCCTATCCCTAACTTGACGTAGAGCGCAGTCTACTCATTTGGCTCTTTGGGAAATTTTTCGATATGTAATCAAAGAATGCGCAGTTTCTATCTTTAAAACAAAGGCCTACCTTGATTTATTCTAACAACGATTTTATCGCAATATAACCCTGTAGAAGCAAATCTTAACTTCCGATCTCCAAACACCATAATATCTCTTTCAATCAGGTGGTGTTGTTGACCCTGCCATACCTATATAAACGGTATTGTATAAACATTTTCTGTCCCTTTGTCTCTGTAAAATATGGCTTTCTACCCTCTAGTATACTTTTCTTCATTACGTTGTTATATATTCTCTCTTTCCCATGTTGTGACTGTTTGTCTGCTAATCGTCTTTTCTCTCTCTCTCTCTCTCTCTCTCTCTCTCTCTCTCTCTCTCTCTCTCTCTGTCTCTCTCTCTGTCTGTCTCTCTGTCTCTCTCACTCTCTCTTTCTCTCTCTCTCGTTTTGCTTCGTATCTCTCATCCCTTCCCCAAGTGCGTCTCGATTTGTTCCCCCTATTTTTTTTCCCTCTGCTTTTGACTTTTTTCTGAAATATATACTTTGCCCTCTTTTCCTCTCATATTTCTTCACTGGCTTTCTCTTCTTTTCCCTCCAAAATTTCTTGAAGCACCAAAGATATCCGACTGAGGTCGCCATTCCATTGTGTTTTTTGTTTGTTGCCCAGTTGTTTTCCCCAACAACCGAGCTGGCCAGCCCAATTTTGTGATGTCGAAACTTGAAAACCTCGAAAGACAGAGATGACCTGAGGTCGGTTATAAAGAAATAATGATAGAGGATTAAAATACATGACAAGTTGAAATTAACGAGACAGAGTACCAGAAGGGTGGCGAGAGGGGGGGGGGGGGGGGGGAGAGAGCAGAGAGGACAGCGGTCAATCAACCTGAATCTATGGAGGCACGTGGCCAGGCCTGGTCAGGAAAATTGATACGATAAAAATACCGAGACACTGGGCAAGATGGAGGTGGACAGATGCTGACCCTAGCTTCCGACTGGAGAGGGACATCACTATCAAGAGGTGTTGGCCACAAGCTAAAAGACTTTTGAAATAATGAGAGATGTGAGAGAAGTTCTTTTGAAGAAGAAGAAGGAAAAGAAGAGGCTTGTTAAAAGTAACAATAGTAATGACAGAGTGAAAGTCCTGGAGCCGAAAATACTTCGCATATAGTTACTAAAGGTTATTAAAAAGGTTTTTAAAATACATTTGTTGAGGTTCAGGTATAGAATATCATCACAGAAAAACTCTTGATCCTGAATTTAAACAATTCTCTAAGATAATTCCCAGTGTTGTCAGAGCGTTATATTTTGATATTATCAATGTTGAGGGGGCCTGGTGCAATCATATTTTTTATATAGAGGAAGAAGTGAGTTATATTTCGTTTGGTAGTTCCTATACAGCGTTTGACTAATAATTAATATATTATATTAAGTCATATATTACCTTTCTCCAATAAATCTACCTGAGGAAGAATGAGAAACAAAATTTAAAAAGAAAAATTAGATGTAGATAGCAAAAGAGAGGAGCCATTACAGAGAGAGAGAGAGAGAGAGAGAGAGAGAGAGAGAGAGAGAGAGAGAGAGACAGACAGACAGAGAGAGAGAGAGAGACAGAGAGACAGACAGACAGACACACAGACAGACAGACACACAGACAGACAGAAAGAGAGAGGAAGGGAGGGAGAGAGAGAGGGTAGGAGAGATAGACAGAAAGAGAGATACATTCTTCTGGATATAACATCTGTTTCACGTTTCTCTTTAATATCTTTCTCCATTTCGAGCTAAATTCTACCATTTGTTTATTTACGTATCCTTATCCTTTCGCTCCCAGCCCAGCCTTTTTCATCCCTTTCTTGTTTCGATCCTGTCGCTGAGTCTGTGCGGCACACGAGCATTCTCTCTGCTCACGCCCTTCAGCATGTCTGAGATCAACAAGACCACAGGTCAAGTTACTTTCTGCCATTCTTCCCTTTGTTTTACTTTCCCCGACAACAGGACCGTTTAGCGCCGGTCTCGCTGTCTGACCGTGGTCTCCCGCAGTCAACTGAGACCAGGCCCTCTTCTGCCTGGACAGAGGCTGGTGCTCATCACCCGTCGCCTTTGGCGGTCAACACAATGACCTGTCCAGACTTGGCCCACTTTTTTCGACTGGACACCAGGCGCCAATCAAAAAAAAAAGGGGGGAGTGGGGGGTGGGGGGGGGGGGGGGACAACCGACAGATTTAAGGAGAGTAATGTTAAGCCTGTGTTTTCCTCGAGAGAATAATTATGTTGAAATTTAAACATAAAAAACAATGATGTGATTAAAAAAGTATTAGAAAAGACGTATCTGAGTAAACAACAAAAGCTATGAAAGTAGTATTGAAGGGAGAAAAGAGGAGGAAAATTTGATGAAACTGGAACCATAGATGAATTATGTATGCTGGCAAACACAGAGCATTAGATAAAGAGAGAGAGACAGAGAGAGAGAGACAGAGAGAGAGAGAGAGAGAGAGAGAGAGAGAGAGAGAGAGAGAGAGAGAGAGAGAGAGAGAGAGAGAGAGAGAGAGAGAGAGAGAGAGAGAGACTGACAGACAGAAACGGACTAAGTGATGGAGAGTAGTGACAGCTCTTATGTTTAACATCCCCTAAATTTCCCTCCTCTGAAGTGTCAAAGAAACATGAATAGAAGCAAAGGAAATTTAGACAAATAAAGAGAAGGTCGGAGAAGCATGTATTGCTTCCAAAATTCATAATGAAATCCAATGGCATGCAAAGAACACAAAGATACATGGAAACTGCAGGATTTTAAAAAGAATAGTTTAAAAAGCAAAGAATGCCTTAAAACTTATAAAGGGATGATCTGGTTTATTTTAAACACTCATTATAGGTTGACAACAGGGTTTGTGCCACATTCATTTGAAAAAACAGTGATAAATCGAGGTAAATAATTTGGTTTCACAAATGTTTTAAAGATGGAATAAAACACTCTAACCCTCTTTTTAGACGTTAGATCCATGAAAATTGTGAATAAGACTACATCTAATAGAGAAAGATAGATTGCCGTCCCGACTATTATAATCCTGTTTGTATTTCGTTTCGGCACTCGAAATTTTGTAGTAAAAGTACATAGACAGATAGAGAGGTAGAAAAGCTGAGGCAAACTTTTCGATAGAGATGTATATTTATATATATATAAAGATAGATAGATAGATAGAGAGATAAATAGAGAGATATAGAAGGTCTCTTCTTTTCATATGATATTATTATCAATTATTCCAATTATTCCAAATTATCTTCAAACGATATATATATCGTTTGAAAAGACAAAGATAAGGCCAGGCAGTGAAAGACAGTAGGAGAAACAGACATAAAGACAGAAGGACAAATTTCTTTCAACCACAGAGATTGGGTGAACTTTGGTGATAAGTGTGAGCGTGTGTGTTAGTGAGGAAGAGAGAGAGAGAGAGAGAGAGAGAGAGAGAGAGAGAGAGAGAGAGAGAGAGAGAGAGAGAGAGAGAGAGAGAGAGAGAGAGAGAGAGAGAGAGAGAGCAAACAAAAAAAAAGAGACACAGACTGGAAGACGAGTCCTACGGCCGTAATGATAAAAATAATATTACTTTTTACTTTTACTTGCCTTAAGCTCAATAATTTGGCGTGGGCTATTCCTGCGATGAGCATTAAATTTTAGTTCCAATGTTAATGACGGATTGTAAGTGAGAGTGAGAGAGAGAAATAGATAGATAGATAGATAGATAGATAGATAGATAGACAGAGAGAGAGAGAGAGAGAGAGAGAGAGAGAGAGAGAGAGAGAGAGAGAGAGAGAGAGAGAGAGAGAGAGAGAGAGAGAGAGAGAGATTCAGCAGTCTTCGATTAGGAGCAATACTTTCTTCCCTTTTTTTTTCCTCTAACCCTTGAACTATATGTGAACTTGTCTTTTCTAGGGTGCTTTCATAAGAGCTTTAAAAATCTCTGAACAGGATCAAGACAATTATTCAGAGCCATCTGGTGTCTCTAGGTGGGCAAACAACACCTCTTGCAAGGTAAATAGAGATGATACGGGCGGCCAATAATTCTTGTTTTGCCAGAGCGCGTTTACGAATAGCAAATATTATCCTTATAAAGCTTTTCAGGAAGGTGCGTCAAGTGTTGAATCTCTGTGCATTTTCATGATTTGGTATGCATGCTGCAAAGTTTTGTTGAGTAGGGCGCTTAGTAATCTTACGACCACTATCACTGCTCATATATAGAAATGTTTGGTATATTTCATTTTTGCGGAGTTAAATGATAATAATGATGATGATAACGATGATTACGATAATAGCAATAATAATGGTGATGATCATGGTGGTAATGATAATAACAAAGATAATGATGATGATGATAATAAAAACAATAATAATAATAATATTAATATTAATAATAATAATAATAATAATAATAATAATAATAATAATAATAATAATAATAATAATAATAATAATAATAATCATAATAATAATAGTAATAATAATAAAAATAATATGATAGTGATGATGATGATGTTAACAACAACAACAACAACAACAACAACAACAACAACAATAACAGCATTACAAGGCATAGTAATATAAGTTTTTTGTTTTGTTTTGTTTTGTTTTGTTTTGTTTTTTTGTTTTTTTTTTGGGGGGGGGGGGGGGTATATTCGAGATCGAACAGCTCATGACAATGTTCAATGTTGTAAATTATTGCCACACGTAACAGGAATAGTTACTTCGTGGATGAAATCGAAAAGTAGACATATTTTATTAATTTATGTGGCCTCTGGAGAGCTGAAATGAATTCGAAAATTTTCCAGACCAGCCATTACTTAATCTTAAGCATCATAATTATATTTGACGGTGAAGGAGTGGCGAGTTAACTGTTTATGACGCGATTAGATTCCAGACCGAAGCAAAAAACCGAAACCCTCAAAGAGCAAGTTTCGAAAATATATACTGAAGAAGGATATTTTGCACATTGCCCAAATATGCTGAGAAGCGTAAATGCCGCTTCAGTTGAATGGATGAAAAATATTAGAGTAACAAAATTCAGTTACTCTCAATGAAGCAAAACAGTTTTAAAACATATTTCTATATATTATACGATCCGACGATTTAAGTTCACAATTTGCTTGATCATAATTTCGTCAGATTATCAAAATCTTGAAAAAATATTTATTTCGTTACAACTACGAAATATATCTTTATAGTAATTGACAGTTACACACTGTGGTCTATTAACTAAAAATAACATTTTAATTAAGAAAAATAAAACGAAACTGTAGCGCCTTCTAGTGCTTCATTATGTGGCAATCAGTTTTCCGAAAGTCTGAACTTTTTCCAAGGGACGTAATTCAATATATGAAAGTATTACAACTTAAGAAAGCATTACTTCCCATCCCTCTGTTAAAAAATATTTGTATAATATATATTAACAGCGCGTACCAAGAGTGTGGTTCAAAGTAAACATAAATTAAATTTTTTTATATCATTTATTATTATTATTATTATTATTATTATTATTATTATTATTATTATTATTATTATTATTATTATTATTATTATTATTATTATAATTATTATTATTATCATTATTATTATTATTATTATTATTACAAATAAGATCTTTTCCCGAATGATCAAAGTATAAAAGAATTGTAATTACTATTACATCACTTAATTTATGATTGCGTTCATCACAATCTGTTTAAAGATAGAAAATACGACCACGATTTTTTGCTTTTTTTCCCGTTCCGTTCTACCTTTCATTTTTTTAACCCGCATGAAGTGCACTTCTCGGTTTTCTTCTCAACTCCCCTTCAATATATTTCGTAAGCGTCTATTTTCAGTTTATTTATTTATTTATATATTTTTTAAACTCAATATATTTCCTCTCTGCATTTAATTCTAACTTTATCTTTCAATTAATCTGTCTTTCTATCTATCTAATTTATTACGGCCAATTCTTTCTTTCACTGTTTGATAACATTTCTCTCGCTTACTCCGTCTTTGACCCTCTCTTTCTCTCTCACTCACTCACTCTCTCTCTCTCTCTCTCTCTCTCTCTCTCTCTCTCTCTCTCTCTCTCTCTCTCTCTCTCACTCTTTCTTTCTTTTCGCTTTTCTCAATGTTCTCTTTCTCTTGCACCCACTCTTTCTCACCCTCTCTTTTCCTCTCCATTGAGACTGAGATACCTTCTTCCGATCCCCAACCGTTCAGTATCAACTCTTCCAGTTCATTTTCACCCTCTAGGGTTCCTTACCTCAAGGGATGATGTGGCATTCACCGGCTAAAATTTCCATAGGGAATTGGAAAACTGGAGGGGGAGATAATTTGCTAATTTGACATGACAGTCATTGACAAATTAGCCACCGTGTGCAAGATTCTATCCTTCGCATGCATGTAACCGGGTTTTCTTTTATTCTGAGGTATCGTGCAGAACATTTTTTTTTTTAATGTTGATTTGTTCGCTCTCACTTTTAACGATAAGAATTATTTTTTCACATCGATACCATTCCCCGCTTCCTGTTTATGTTATGAAACAAGTTGTATTGTTTTGCTTCATTTAACTTACTACTTTCTTCTTTTAAATTTTAAAACTTTCTCTCTCTCTCTCTCTCTCTCTCTCTCTCTCTCTCTCTCTCTCTCTCTCTCTCTCTCTCTCTCTCTCTCTCTCTCTCTCTCTCTCTCTCTCTCTCTCTCTCTCTCTCTCTCTCTCTCTCTCTCTCTCTCTCTCTCTCTCTCTCTCTCTCTCTCTCTCTCTCTCTTGCTCCCTCTTTCTGTGCAAAAATTAATGAAAGAAAAAGTGTGATAGCCAAAGACAACTCGTTCAAAAAAAAAACAAAACCCCACATCTTCTAAATGTTAGTTTTCTTATCATGGTGCATTTTTAAGGTATGAACAGACGGGATTCAGATTAATCTAAGATTGATGATATTTCCCGTTTCAACCGTTTAAACCGATTTTCTTTCAGGATCAAATGGCATGACGTTAAGACGAGGAAATCTGGTTGATATAATGAATTTATAAACCTAAACATCTACCCGCAGGCAGCAAGAAAGAGTTAAATTTCATACAAAAAGAAATGGAAAGATAGATAGATAGATAGATAGATAGATAGAGAGAGAGAGAGAGAGAGAGAGAGAGAGAGAGAGAGAGAGAGAGAGAGAGAGACAGAGACAGAGACAGAGACAGAGACAGAGACAGAGACAGATGAAAGGAGACGAAAAGAGATAGAGAAGGAAAAGGAAGGAGTGAAGGTGAAGATTGAAAGAGGGTATAGAGGAGAAAGCAAGCAGCAGGTGTGGGCAGCACTAAGTGCTCGTCTTTAAAAGGAAGAAGACGAGACACTGACGCGGAGAATCGGTATTTACAATTAACCTGCATGCCGCAAGTGGCACACATTGTATGTTTGTGTTTGAGACCCGCGCACTACGAAATGGAGATCTCAGCTAACCTGACGATGATTGGTCAAGGGAGATAAAGAAATGAACCTGAAAAATAAGAAGGAACTCACGCACTAAGCATTTATGGAAGTGTATGTTCGTGATTGTAATCCGGGAAGGTGTAAGGGGAAGGATAAGGGATTGAGGTGGAGGCAGAGGGAGAGAGAAAGAAATAGATTGATAGATTTTTTTATTTTTTTGGGGGGAGGAGAGAGAGATAGAAAGAGAGAGAGAGAGAGAGAGAGAGAGAGAGAGAGAGAGAGAGAGAGAGAGAGAGAGAGAGAGTTAGTTGGGGAGGAGGGGGATGAAAGAAAGCAAGGAAGGGAAAATTAAGTGAGATCGAGAATTTTAACAATATCGATGATCGCTACGGTCATTAGAGACACTTAGAGGAATCGACGGAGGAGGAGAGATAGAGACAGAGAAAGAGGCAGAGGGAAAGAAATCCTTCATGGCTAAAAAGTGTGAAACACAGCAGTATCACATGTCAGCACTTGTTTGACTTTTTACCAACCCCACTGTCTATCTTTCCCTAAAACTTTGCCACCATGTCACGAACTCACACACTCTCTTCCTCTCCTTGCTTAGCCAGCTCAGCTGACGAAGAGAGGTGTCGGTGGTGCTCGGGCACAGTTTATTTTCTTGAGTCGAATGCGCGTGCATCGCCCATTAGACGGACACTCTAGTAAGGAGTGTCTGGACCAGAGAAAGCTTTTGGGTCGTCATGGTCAGCTGTAAAGTTGGGGTCACGGTGATATTATGATAATGGCAGTCAGCTTGTGGCAATACAGGTGCTGACACTGCTCTTGACTTTAGACTTAATGATGTGGTTGTCTAACCAATAAAGATAACTAAGTGTGCTATTATTGCCGCTGAATATGATAATGACGAACTTGATGTCCATGATAAACAATTATTGTAGATAATGAGTCGGAAATCATGATACCCGTGATATTTATAATGATTTTAATAATAAAAGCCTTGAATATAATGATTTGATGCTTTCTGAGAAATTTAAATATAAAATTGATAAATATCAAGGTGATGAGCACGCAGATTATGCTCCAACACATTTTAAGCAGATTAAATCCCTTGCATATTATATAAAGTTCTCTCTTCACTACTTTTCATTTGCTTTGACCACTTTGCTTTTTAAGAATAATAATCCAATTGTCAAGACTGCGAACTGTATTTTTTTTTGGTCGAAAGAAATATATTACATTCCTTACATTGCAGTAAGTGCTGAACAGTGTAAAAATTATTCAGATAAAAGAATCGGAAAAAAACAAAACAAAACAAAAACTTCAAGGCTCTTAAGGAAGTGAAAAAAACCCCCGAAAAAATAGCCCAAGAATTTTATTATAAAAAATAAAACTGTATTTCATCACATAAAAACTGCTCTTAAACAGAACTTATTTTTTTTTTAAATTTAAAAGTTAACCCCAAATCAAAAGAAGTAATTTGTCCCTATCCGAATTAAAAGAACAAGCATTCTTCGAAAGTTTTTATTTTTCGTTTATTCTTCGACCACTGTTTGTAACCAATTTAACCAATTTATTTATTTGTTTCGTTTTTTGATTGAAGGGTTTTTGTATGCGCTTCATCTATAATACGCCTTACTTCACCACATGTTTTTAATGAAATGTTAAGATATTTGAAATTTCGTGAAAGTTCTTTGCATTATCCTTTCCTAATCTTTAAATAGGGCAAAGAATCTAACCCATTCAAAAAATTAGGAAAATCATTTTTTGTGAGTTTTTTTTTAAATCAAAATCAGCATAAATGTAAATCGTGAAAGGCGTTTTATTTATAGAGTTCAAAGACCTCTTACACTTTTTTTAAAAAGGTTGGAGAGGAAACAATACATTTTCGGTATCAAACTTTTATAAAAGTAAACCGTTACCTAGAGACGGGCGTTTTAAATGCACAATCAGATGTACATTGCCATGAGTCTCTTTCAGAATCAGGTGCCTTTATAAATCACTCCTAGTATTAAACTTCGTTTTCTAGTACAATATATTTTCCCTTTTGCATTTTGTGCAATCCCTTTCTATCTAACTTACATTTTTCCCACCTTTCAGCATTGATAATAATGTCAGTGCTTTCGACAACGTAGATTTATTAGTATAGACGCTAAATCACTAAATTAGTTAATTTTGTACTTTCGAAATCTATTTTAAGATTCTTTTTAACCCTTATTGAAAGGCTATGGTTCTCCGTGAAGCTAAGTATGTAAAGGAGCCTTGCCTAGCGGGAATTCTAAGCTGCGTATTTATTTAAACTAAATATAATGAATACTAAAAACGATCTGTAAATAGATTTGGAATTTAAAAAATTAGCTTACTGTTTTTATTGCTTGATGTTTAATAATACATGTAGTTTGATAATTCTTTGTCAAAGTGTATTATATATTGACAACTGAATCAAGGTAACTAAATATCAATATCAAATTTATGTTTAGATTTTTTTTTCCACACAGACATATCCTTATCGTTTTTTGTTGTTGTTGTTGTTGTTGTTGTTGTTCTTGTTGTTGTTGTTTTGTTTTGTTTTTTGCCTAACAAATCCCAACCTAGAAATTTTAGGCTTGGAGGAAAAACAATTATAGAAAGTTAGATAAAATAAAGGTCAAATAAAATGCCCAGAAAAAAATTAAAATTGGCGAAAATAATTTAATTCATTGTTTTAAAATGGGATATATCCTTAAGTCTTTGGACACATAGATAATATGTAATATGAATTTAAAAATGTTTATTCCATTTCACTCTCACCCCCCCCCCCCCCTTTTCAAAAAAAATAAAAACATAGACTCACACACTTTGACTTTTTTACCTTTGGTTGTTAACTTGTTTGGTTTTTTGTTTGCTTTGTTTGGTTCTCAAGAGTTCAGATCTAGTGTTGATGGCCAAAGAATGAAGAGAATTTTTTACAGTCATGAGTGGTGGAAAAGATTGCGTTAATTTTTTATTAGATTTTTCTTTTCTAAACCCATATTTTTTGGCCCTGATTGAGGAACAGAGAGTGCGGAGGAAGAGCAGCGGGGATATATATATATATATATATATATATAGAGAGAGAGAGAGAGAGAGAGAGAGAGATACAGACTCTCAGACCGACACGCAGAGACATACAGATATACGAACAGACAGAGCAGACAGAGACAGAGGAAGAGGAGGAGGTGGAGGACCAGATAGGGGGAGGAAGAGAACTCAGCGCTCTGGTGCTAATACTAATATTTTTTCTAAAAAAAAAACTGAGAAGCGCTTTTTTTAAAAGACTTGAATTCCAAACGATTCTGAAGTAAAAGTCTTTGAGTTTGTTCATCTTTAGAAAAATTAGAAATTTTATGCTTTTCTTTTTTAAAAACATTTTGAACCACTGTTTGAAGTCTCCAGTTAGGTTTTTTTTTATGTTTTCACCCTACCGAACTTTGTCTGTCTGTCTGTCTCACTCTCTGTTCCTCTCTCTATCTCTCTTTCTACCTCTCTATCTCTATTCTCTTTTTTTTGTCTCTCTGTCACCCAACCCGCCAAAACGAGTATACATGTATTACATAACTTCGATCGTATATTCTCATCTCATATCACATGCTTTAAATAAATCAAATATCTGAAATTCTGCAAGAGTATGCATCTTTTTATTTTTATACAACTTGGAAGGACTTGAATGGTATTGAGAAAGTACAAATGCTTTTTTAAAATAGCTAATGAGATTCTTAAGGCAACCACATTTACTTGTCTATCTTGAATGTTCACATCCTGGGGATCTTTTTTCCATCACCCGGATTTTGAAGTAAAAGGATTGTGTGATTCACTTTGCTTACTACCATAAGGAACCAAAGTTTCATTGTCAATGTCTGGAAAAACAATCATCACAGATTGATCCAGCACCCATCATATTTACCTTCAGTCTTAGTGTTTAGCTGAAGATCGTGGAATAGTTCATGACTTGTGCTAATTAGCTCAAGTCATTCATAAAGCTATAAGGAAAATCGTGGGAAGCGACAACATGAGCACTTTGTAATTAGACACAAAGCTCATTGAGAAAAGAATTAAATTGCTATGTATTTTGAGGCTGTATTTCTCTCTACGGTTAATACGCATTCTTCTAGGTTGCTGTGTTGTTGGCCGGACAACTCCCTTCGCTGTGCTTTGTGAGCAGTGACATGCGGGAGAAAGTCTTCCCACATCGGGTACATCCGTACTTCTTCACGTCAGCGTGGGTCTGGAGGTGAGCGCGGAGGTTGGACCTGTCGGCGAACGCGCGGCCACAGTGACTGCACCGGAAAGGCTTTTCTCCAGTATGTGTACGCACGTGACCTTGGAGTAGCCAAGGCCTGGAGAAAGCCTTGCCGCATGTGGGACACTTGCATGGTAGGGTGTGGGTGCGGATGTGCATCTTGAGGGCGCCCAGAGAAGAGTAGGCCTTGTCACACACTTGGCATGAGAACTGTTTCTTGACGTGCAGCGCGCAATGGAACTCTCTGTGTTTGCTCAGTCCACCACACGTGGAGTAACTCTTGCCGCAGGAGGAGCACTGGTATCGTGGAGGTGGAGCAGGCTGGGAATATGTCCCGGAGTGGAGAGCAGGGTGGGCCTCACTGGAGGAGATAGACGATGCAAGCGCACCGTACGAAGAGCCTTGTTCGTGGAGCATTGCCAGCCAAGCCTTTACTGAAGGTGGAAGTCCAGGATCTGCAGAAACATGAGGAGTGATCACGTCGGTGACAGTTTGGGCTGAAATTGGACTTACTGGATGCAATGAGCTCCGCCATCTCAAAGATGCTATGGCATCTAACCTCGCTCTTTCTTGAGTATTAGCGACAGTTTCTTCAATCGAGTGAAAGACGGGTCGCTTTATCGGATTTTCTTTCCGTGGCGTTTCTTCTGTCAGAGGCCCTAGGTATTTTCGTCTCATTTCGCCCACTCGTGGAATGTGTTTGAGGTCAAATGATCTTTCCAAATAACGGGCTTGGTCGCCACCTTGAATCATCAATTTTGGGGGCACGTTAGCATAGAGATGTGCTTGACTTTGAACAAGTTGAATATCAGCTTCATGACCCCATGGTCTTGATAAAGGTTTGAATGCGCTTCGACAGTTCAGGACATTATGTGCAAGGTAATGGGGCTGACACAATGTTTGAATCGGGGGAAGGGCACAGCCCGTAGGAGGCGATATAGGAAGAGTGGGTACAGAAGATGAAAAAACTGAGTTTTGCACATATTCATTGACTTTCCGGAACTGGAAAGCTATTTTTTTGGTTCCACGGGATGGTGTTATTTTGTTGAAACGCTGGAGCTTTTTACTTCTGTGGTGATACGGATAGGAGGATTCCTCAATTTTCTTTTGACATTCCGAAGGTTTATATCTACTGGCTAACTTTCCTCCCTTTACAATTTTGCCGTAATGGCAGATTGTGTTCAAAATTTTCCGAGCAGTAGATTTCTTATTTTCTGTCTCTTTGCTTTGAACATCATCGGTAGAATAAACTTCCAAGGGCTGGGAATTTTGACCTGGAGAACAGGTACTGTTGCCTTCGCTATCGGAAAGTGCGTCGCAGGAAGTGACGTCAATATCTACGTCACTCAAGTCATTGTCAGTTCTACAGCTTTTGTCACTCCCCAACAAGTAGTCGTTTGTCAAAACCTGAGCCGGCTTTTCCTTGGCTTGGCCGCTTGACCCATCTGAAGTTAAGTCAGAATCACGGTCAGAAGTTTGTGGCGATTCTTCAGATGGTAATATGTTGAGAATAGCAGCAATGCTGTGTCTCAATCTGCTGTTTTTGCTCATAATAATAGTTGATTCTTTTAGTTACACAAGGCTATAACCCACAAGTCAAAATTGATGATTTAGCTATCGTACAGGTAGATACAAAGTAGTTTGAAAAGACTCCTTTTAAGGAAATATGCTTGCCAATTTTTAAAATTCAGTCATATCGAAAATCTTTAAACTGTAATTTAATATCCTACAATGTTTGGTATGTTTGTGTTCTGGAGCTGCTCCTGTCTTCACTGGTCAACTGAAATAGATGTTTAAGAAATATATTAGAAAGCAGTTAAGATATAAAGTTAAAAATACAAATTAATTACTGATTAACGAGTAAAATATGAAAAACCGTTACAAATCAACTTTCGATAAATTTGTTATAATACAAAGCATTTATAGAGCTTGACATTTTATTAAAATAATTATATGCATGTGTATTGTGTTATGAGTCCGATTATTTACTTGTATTTGAAAGTTCAAGGAGATTCAGATAATGGCATCTAACGATTCAGAATTCGACTTCGATATATTTAAATTTCTAAGAAAAAAAAATATAGAAATGAATACTTCGAATTAAATACTTGTATGTGGAATGAAGTGCTTCTAATGTTTTTCTTCATAAAAGTCATTCAATTGAAACTTAAATTTTCTAACATTTGCGAGCACAGGATGAAAGGCATTGTGCATCGCCATCAAAAGTCAAATCCTTTTGTACCCGAAAAATAAAGATGGCAACACTTGTGTTACCAATTATTATAAACATAAGCTCTTAAGAAATTGGAAGAAAATCGATAGCGAAACTTGTCCTCTGTAATTACGAGATCGTTGAAAATTAATATTTGTTTTAGATTAAACGTTTCAGTAAACTTTCAAAATTTGCTATGGTATTCTTTTATATTGTGAAGCGAGCATTGTCAATGTCTCCAATAACCTTTAACCCATAAAGAATGAGATCCTCTTTTTCTTTCATTTTCATATGGCTTGCATTAGCAAAGGTTTCTCTTATTTAAATAATTTTCCATTTATGAACAAATTGCATAATACAAGCTACTCACTTTCCTTTGGGCCTTTGGACCGTTTTTTGCGACAACATTGTCCGCAGAGTTTATTTAGCATTTTGTTACCTTCAGCTCGTCGTAATAATCATAATATTAGCAATAGTAATGCTAAGACTGAAACTCTTGAAGAGCTATAATAAGCTTCTTCTTGCAATCGCAGCTTATATTGGTCACATTGCTCTTTCTTAGAGTTTGGGGAAAATATCGATTTTAATTGCCTGCAAAAAGTATGGCCAAAACATAAAGATAATGTGAAAGTTTATTATATAATTTGATAAAAATGCATAATAAGTAGCAACAACCAACAAAATAGCCTGAGCCTGTGTATGTAAAAGTATCTTCTCAAGTCCTGAATAAATCATACTGTATGAGCCTCAATTTCAATAAGCCATAAAAAGAATTCTGCTTAGCACTTAATATCTCATCTAAGCAGTAAGCGGCCGCTAAAGGTAATCTAACCGTATAAATAGAAGTGTGGGAGAATGCTATTTCAAACAAAGCCAGACTTAAAAATTGTATATGTTGAAATCACAAAAATCGTTCAGGAAAAAGAGAACATAAGTCTAGTCTCTCAGCCGTCTAATTTGTTCTTTACTCTTCGGATATTTTCCTGACTCAATGTGCAAAAAGAGCATGAATACTTTTTAAACATAAAATGAAATTCGATGTGTAATCCACGAATCAAACCCATTACCCATTCATTTTCAATCAAATTGGTTTGGTTTCAAAGATAGTTTGTTAAAATAAAAGCTTCTAAAAGTTTTGAGCAATTATTTTTTAAAGTGTGCTTGCTGCATTCTTCTTTTTTCTTCTTCTTTTTTTTTTTTAAAGATTTTTTTACACTACTATGCATTGGCAGTTTAAGGTTTTTGACCAGCATCAAGTTTAGTGCATATAACAAAACATAAGACCTATGTGATAATATCTTTATGCTTTGTCACTGTAATATTCACAGTCAAAATAGACCATTGCGAGTTGCTTAAGTGAAGGATAGGTTTGGAAATATAAAAACGATCTGGCCGCTATAATAATCAGCACTAGTTATCGAGCTCAGGTCCTTAAACATGCACAATTATTTAACAGCCGACTGAAATAAAAGTTTTGTTCAAGTGTGGAGAATGTTTCAGATTTTTTAAAACTAAAACACACAACGCTTTAGCTCTTTTGGCAAGAATTCCTGCAAAACTCGTTCAACTATATTTACATACAGAAAAACAAAAAACAGGCATCAATCATTCAGTATATAAAATAAAATACAAAAGAGGAGGGGAGTTGTCAATTTCAACGAGTTGCTTCTTAAAAATACTCAAGCTAAATAGAAAGTTAATATGTATAGATAGGCACAGACAGAGAGACATAAACATAGTTTAGAAAAAAAAAAAAAAACAACCATCATCAACTATAAAACTAGCAGGCTAGATAGTTAGGTAAATATAACGACAAACGAATAGAAAGACCGACCAAAGGATCGACAGCGAGTTCGCTAGATACATAGATATATCGAAACAGAAAGACAGAGAGAGTTGGGTAACTCGGTATGTACAGATCAGATATATTGATAAGCAAAGAGATTAACAGATACTATCACTAAGTGGATTATAAAGTTGGACAGATAAGTAGATAGATAGATAGATAGATAGATTAATAGATAGATAGATAGATAGATAGATAGATAGATAGATAGATAGATAGATAGATAGATAGATAGATAGATAGAAAATAAGAAAAATTGTAAGGTAGATAAGTAGAGACATATATATATATATATATATATATATATATATATATATATATATATAGATAGATAGATAGATAGATAGATAGGCGGATTAATACGTTTCAACTTATTAATAAAAAGACAAATTGACGTCTCAGTTTTCATGTGCTCTATGTCCAGTTTCACTAAAGTTAGAAGTAACATCAATTCCCAAGCACTACAAACATTATTTATATGCCTTGTTAATTTAAGAACCAACTTTGTATTTGTTCTATGTCCAACATAATATGAGTATAAGGTGAATGAAAGTTTAGAAGTCATTTTCTCAAAACTATTTTATGTGGACATGGAACAAATGAAAACTGAGGCCTCGAAATATATCACACCTGACGCAACCGCATTCTATGATGCCTTTACAAAATATGAATACTTTTTCCTAACATTATCACATCAAATAGGCTTGAGTTGAGATCAAAATTTTTATCTTGCGCAGTTTACAACTTGAAATATCTTGTAGGGTATGATTGTAAACTTTTAATTCTATTTTAAGAAACTTTTCTGTAAATCAAAAGTAGTAAAACTGTTTCAAACAGGCGTAAATTCGAAGTGCAAATAAAGTAATAAAAACTGACAAAAATTTATGCTTATTAAGAGCAATTGCTGAAAAGTGCTTGAATGAACATTAAGCATATCCTAATCAAGACATAAGACGTTTATTTCGATTTTCATTTTAAATTGGATATTTCTATACGATATGGTTAAAGCTTTAGAAAATTGTTTAAGAATTTTTTTTTAGTTGAAATAAATTCTATTTCAAAGAGTATCTTGATTTTCTTGTATTCTTATTTCAAGCTAAGATGATTAGTAATTAAAACAGTACAAAGCACGTGATGTTCTTTAAACTATAAAACTGTAAAACTACTGACCAATTTTTGATTTGTGAATCTCATTCACCATGTTTCAACTTGGACATTTAGAATAACAAATGATACAAATATAATACGCTTCTGAAACTAAAACGCAGGATTTAAGATCTAGATTTATATCTACGGGTATAATTATGAATTCATTTACAGTACCTCATTAAAGGTTGATTTAAACTCACTTTCTCGCAATAGATAGCGACAAGACTGTGTAGAACAACAGTCCAACTTCGATTGATGCGCAGCTCGTTTATGCCGGGCAGATTTGCTTAAAGATCCGAATCGAGACATGAACTGGAGAGAAATGAAGCAAACCCGAGGGTGAGATGGGTGCTCCGGTGAGCCAGTTAGAACTTCTCGCTGCACGGTCACGCCCTATCAAGTGCTGATGAGCCTTCACATATCTTGCTTTAACTTACCTTCCAGCGTTGAAGCTAGTTTAGAAGCTGGGTAAGTGGTGTAGCTCGGTAAAGTAAACGGAATAATAAAAGGTGGTAGACTTGAGGAGAGAGGCGGGTGGAGGAATGAGACTCTTTAAAGTGTGCAAAGAAAAGATCTAGATAGCTGTTTAGGAAACCATACGAACCCAAAATTCTTTCTGGGTGAGTACTTCTTTCTCTCACTGCACCCCCTCCCACCTCCGAGCTTTATCTTCTGTTTGTCATTTACCACCATCACCTGTTTGTATCACTGCTACTGCACCCTTGCCAGTCATGTATTGGTCTAACAGATTTCATCCTCTCCCCCTCCTCTCTCGCAAAGTCCTACCCATCCACACTTAATCCCACTAAAGCAAGTACATCCACCAATGGACCTGTCCATCACAGCGGTCAGGAGCACTGACCAGCGGCTTCCAACCGGTGTGTACGAACAACTTACGCACATAAATTCACATGCAGTGATCTTAGCTGAGCACGCGCGCTCATGTTGGCGCATGTCATGAGGCGCGGGTCGGCTCGTGAGTCGCAGCAACACTTGGCTCCTCCCATCACTAAACTATCTCCTCAGGCCAAAATAGTGTGCGTGTGTATAGGTTTTTAGGAGCGTGATAGAGTCTGTGTGAGTAAAGAAATGTGGGGCCAGGAAAGGGGGCACGCACTCCACTTGCTCCACCAGCTATCAATCATGTACTGTATCGTCCAATCAGATGTTCAAGTCTTTAATTACAGTACAGGCATACATTTAGTTAAGTGGGTACTAGCAATGAGCAATCTGCTGCTTGTTTTGGTAGGTATCTGTATCAGTTACCTAGACAAGACAAAAACACTGCTCTGAGCTATTGAAAAATTCCCCATTTAAGCATTTTCTGAAAGTTAGGAGACTTTACACTAAAAATCTCTAAAGTATTTAATAGTTTCCAACCAATATTGCACCTTACTTCATAAACTTAATCCGCCTTAATATTTATGAAAATTGAAAAGTGTCGCTTTCTTTCATGCTTATGGTAAACCAATTAATTTGTAAGAAATTTGATGTTTCAATATTATTATATTTTACATCTACAAATATAACAGATTCACTTCTAGATGTATGGAAACGCTAGACTCATTGTGTTAGATTTTAACAAACCTATGAAATCCAGTAAACCATGTTTGTTTAACACTTAAAAATCCTATTGAAATAAGCCATCGTTGGTCATTAATTCTGGATTATAGTCTTAGATTTTAAAAATATCCTAAAGGCAAGACAATAAATTAAGGGTGTTTATATTGCATCCTTCCTTAACATGTTTTAGTTAGTGGCATTTTAAAATAGTTTACTATCTTAAAGATCCAACTAAAGATTTTTCTTCAGACCTTAGGAAAATTTGAAAAGAAATTCCAAAGATTCGAGAAAGAATTTCATCACTCAGAAATGTAAGAAAACTTGAAAATCAATAACTGATAAAGCAAATCATTTTTCTTCTATTGAGTATGAACATGCTTCTATACACTAGTTAATTTGATCTTCTCTTTCTCTCAATCTCTTTCTTTCTCCGTCTTTCACTTTAATGCCTCACTTTTTAAAGCACCATAACCCTCCTTTTCCTTTAGCGCCGTTATCTAGATCCTTAAACTTTCATCTTTCAGGTCCACTTCTTCAATGCCCACTTCGCTCCCATCTCACGCTTAATAAAGAACATGCAAGAATGGAAAATGGCTAGAAGACAAGGATATCAAGAATATCAGCTTCCTGGTTCTTACTGATTCCATTAGGCTCCAAATACTCTCTTTCCCCAAAGGACAAGCTTGGATAAGATCCCAACAGGTGTGAGTTGCTCTCTGACAGCAGCTCATACCAACGATCTCCGCCTCTTGCTCATAGGGATAGCGCGCGTGCATTCTATAGCCTCGTGGCACGTCCATTTTTCCCTTTGGGTCCTACTTGTCTGTTCCACAATCTAGTTTCCTGAACTACCCCAGTCTGACTTAAGTCTTAGGCCCACTTTTAAAAATGGTCTCAAGTCAATGTTTAGAACAAACGTATGAACTGTTCTATATTAATTTTTTTCTTCTTTTTTCTCACACTCATCTCACAACTATCTATCTATCTATCTATTTTTCTATCTGTCTATAAGTTTATCTACATGTCTATCTATCCATCTATCCACCCATATGTCTGTCTGTCTATCATATATCTATCTATTTATCTATCTATCTTTCTGTCTCTCAATCTATGTCCCTATCTTTGCGTCATCTTGATAGATCGACTTTCTGCACATTGCGTATTTCATGTTTGAGAGAGAGAGAGAGAGAGAGAGAGAGAGAGAGAGAGAGAGAGAGAGAGAGAGAGAGAGAGAGAGAGAGAGAGAGAGAGAGAGAGAGAGAGAGAGAGGCGGGGGGAGAACAGCCAAATGAACAGACAGACCGAATGTGTTTGGAGAACCAAATACGACTGAGGTAATTATTGTTTGGGGAACTTTCAATATAACCGCATGTCACTTGTTATAGATAGAAAGTTGTGATGATTCTGAGCTTCCTGTAAATATGAGTTTTAAAATTGGCAAAGTATGGCATGATTATTCTTCAAAAGAAAAGCATATGTCTTTTTGAGAGTGTCCTTGAAATGAGAGAACTTTTATGACAGTGTTAATTAAGTATTTCCTATGTTGTCTCTTTGAACATGATAATCGTGAGTAGAAGGCTCCACTTTTTTATCATCTAGTTCTGCGGCTTTCTGGCGTTGTGGCTGGTCTTTTGACTCGAAGATCGAAACTTTGTGTTGAGAGTTCCTGACGATCCTGGCGTCTCACTACTGTATCAAATGTATAATTATGTTTCATTGTGACTTTAATCGTTTACACCATATCTGCAAACTATGATAGAAATATTTGAAAGCATAAATCTTACAACACCAAAAAAAAGGCAGCTATTATCATTGACTCACTTCCAAATTTAAAAGGCTCGTTCATCTTGGTCGGACGATCGGGACTTGTTCATAAGACCATAAAACTTTGTCAAGGAAGACACTCATAAGCCTTAAGACATCAGTGTAAAAACATCTTTGGTGTCTATAAACATCTACAACATAAATTTTTGTTTTCCTATGTGTTGATAAACGACGGTAACCTCCCTTTTCTCTAACTTTGATAACTTTCAAGAACTGAACAAAAATTGTTTCGGTTTTGTTTTTTCTCGCTCAACTGCATCATACTATTTTACAAAATTTCTGCCCCGGATGAAAAAAAAAGATAATATAATTTTGTGCTACAATGCCACAGTCAATATCAATTAAAGGCAATATCCTTCTAATTATCCCCGACAGCGTTCTGCAAGGTTTTCAATTAAATTTAATAAGTCGCAGGAAAGCTTTTTGTACGGCTTCTAGTTTTATTCAATTCTCTAGTTTAAAAGAAAACAAAAAATATTTCCTGTCGTGAATTACACATGGTATGCTCCTTTCGTTTCCCTGTTGATTAATAAAATTCTGATGGACACGATAGCTTTTGGAATTCTTGCATATTTACAACATATCCATATAAACCGTGTATCCAGTGATACAACTTTCTTTAAAAAAACGAAACATTTGCTTCTTGCTCTTTATATTCCTAAAATACGGCAACGGGTGTCTCTGGCTTAGCCCCAGTTTTATGTAAAAAAAAAAAAAAAAGTACCCGAAATTTTGTCTCAAAAGCAAGCTTCTATGTCTAAGTTTTGAATGACCAACAAACATGGTAAAGAATACGCTTTGTTTAATCTTTGAGAAGCATTTTGGATACGTTTTGTTTTCCTAAGCTTCATGAAGATGGTTTTAAGGAGTAAGCAGACATTATGTTGTTGCATTTCTCGGTTTTTTCTTCAGGTATGAAATAATCAAGGAAATAATTAATCAGTTGCGGCGTACAATTTCTTTCTTTCGGCACCATAGACTGATGCCAGTGGAAACTCTTCAGTCCCCAGGTTTGAAGTAAGCTGTATTATTCTTGATTTTAATCTTTGTGAGGAAAATATTGGCGTTAGGTTTATTTAGTATTGCGAGAATGGATATTTTATCAGCCCAATTCTGTTTTCTTTTTCTTCTTCTTCGGCTTTTCCTGGTGGAACTATAGGATCTGCATTTTACAGGTTTGATTCACACTATGCGGTGGACCTGTTAATCAGAGTTTGTGTTCAGACAGCTTGAAAGTGATGAGTTTCTCTTAACTGCAACCATTAAACCAGAGTTTAAATTGGATTTAAACTGAAGTAGCCTGAGATACAATAATAAGACAAGGAATATAATGTCTGTTATCAAGCGCTATTAAGATTTTTAGATGAACGAGGGTAAGCATTTGAGATAAAAAGCTTGCAACAGAGTTAAACTGATAAATATTCATTTGACTCAAAGTAGTTATGCCTTGTACCACATGTTTTTTATTATTTATTTCTCTCTCTCTCTCTCTCTCTCTCTCTCTCTATATATATATATATATATATATATATATATATATATATATATATATATTTATATATATAACTCTTCCAATTCTCTCTCATTCTTAGTGCAGATATGCCAGTTTCTCTCCTCGTTTCATCTCACAGTTATTCCGTATCCACTTGGGTTACGTTTGATCTTTAGTTAAACAATCCACTTAAAACATAGCCTTCTCATCTCTTCTTACATCTTATTCTTTTTAATAACTGACTTCGTTTGCCGCGTATCTCACAAGAGAAAGAAAAAAAAACAATATAAAAATAGAACTTCTACAATCCCTCTATCTTCTCTTCTACTTGCCAATAACAGCTGTCCCACGCTCAGAGGCACTTACAAATCGTTCAGCTGCACTTGACAAAATGTTTACACCTCATTTCAGTAAAACTTCCTTGCGCGGACTAAGACATTAACGTATACGACATTGTGTCTTCATACAATTAAGCTGTAAATTATTCCTCTCTCCTTGCTCCGTTTCGTCCACATCAAGCGTACCTTTTTTTTCTTGCGTTTATTATTCTTCAGCTATTTTTCCTTCTGTCATTTTTGAAAGTTGTTTCCCCATTCCACTTGCCAGGACTCTTGACGAATGCTTTGATCGACTTTGAAGCTGAGGATGCGAGTAGGATGAACATTAATTAAACCCAGCGCAACAACTGTTGAAGATACGCCAAGGGCTTCTCGCTCAGCAGGTTTATTCCAGAACTTGTAAAATGTGATTTGAAGAGTCTTGATGGGCTGAACAATTTCAAGCAAAATAATTATCATTATTCATTTAGCGTACTGGGATCAGTGACTACCAGAACTTTTCTTGGAAAATGAGAAAATCATGCTTATCGATTTGAAAGCGAGAGAGCGAGAGAGAGAGAGAGAGAGAGAGAGAGAGAGAGAGAGAGAGAGAGAGAGAGAGAGAGAGAGAGAGAGAGGGGGGGGGGGAGAAAGAAAAAGAGAGAGAGAGAGAGGGGTGGGGGGGATGGAGAAATCCTTAATATCAAGAAAAAAAATTAAAAGAGCGCATCCAAGTGCTATTTAACATGACTACTTGGGAACAACAATTCTCCCAACCCATTGACTAGTGTGGTGACAACATTAAAAGAACTTACAAATTTCAGTTTACTTTCAGTTTACTTTGGTGAATTAGATTTACATGCAGGCTTGTAAGACTTCGCTTAAGGTTCCTGTGTCTACTATACTTAGCATTGCAGAACATCCAGCAAAGGTCCTGAATACATGGCATATAATGCTCTCTCCATTAAGCTGTACAAGAATACAAGAGACTAAAGCTAGTCCTTCCCTATACTTTAGAAGGGCCTTATTAAAATATTGATGAACAGAATAATCAAACTAAACTAATAATGTAGCATAAAAGCCTAGCTATTATAAAACTGTTGGTATTGAAACGAAGAGATACGAATGTATATAGTTAAATATCTAGATATATAGATATATAGAAAGGTACATACACTCATATATATAAATAAATAACATATGCATACATACTGTATGTACATACATACATACATACATACATACATACATACATACATACATACATACATACATACATACATACATACATACATACATACATACATACATACATACATACACACATACATATATCCATAAAAACCTAAATGCACATATACATACCTTTATCTACACATACAAACACGCATACACAAACATACTCTCCATTCAGACTTAATAGATTGGCAGATAGGCAAAGAAATATATTATTATATGGATATATCGATGGATAGATAGATGATATCAGAAAGACAAAGTAGTTTTGATAATCCTATTTCACGTACAGAAAGAGTAGTATTTATGGATAGTCTGTGACTATAATAAAATTATAAACAATTTAGGTCCTTTTTAGTGGTCAGGAAGAGTGAAATGATGAAGAAAAATGATTCTATAATTTAAGAAAAGAGCGCAGATCCACATTGCACCTGCAACCTCTTCAAGAATCTTGTGAATTATTTTGTCCGACGTTGCTGAAGCCATTACAGCGGGAAGAATTAAAACTGGAGTTAATGACGCTGTTTGCCTTGTTGAAAGGGTGTGCCAGCCATATGGGGCAATTTGGGATAAGTGGCTTTAGTGAAGGCAAAGGGTTGGCGTTGACGGTTAAAACAAGTGAAAAAAGAGGAAAAAGAAATATCTAATTAAAAGGAAATATGAAATTTGTGGAGGCAAGTGAAGCGCCAATAAAAATTGGAATATATGCGTATTAGTGCTGCTGTTGTTAATTTAATAAACCTCATCAACAGAAGCAGCAGCAGGATGGAATAATCACCTTCACCGCCACATTGAGATAAACACGATATCATAGGGATGATGAAGGGGGGCATCGACGATAGTGAATAAGGGGATGATGATGGTGAGGATGATCATGATGTTGCTGAAGATGATATCGTGCTAATGATAATGATGATCATCATCATGAAGATGACGATGATGATCTTCAAGTGATGATGATAATATTATGATGATATCGACTATGATGATGATGAGAATGATGACAATAAATATTAAAAAGAGTGCAAAATATATATTCTCCACAACCAGGTGTTGTAACATCCAACATAAAACAGAGAAAATTTTTAGACTATAAATGTGGCTCAACTGTATGTAAAAAATGTAAAAAAAAATTGTATTTTGACATAAAACTGGTGAAAGTTCCACGTGTTGGCTTCACCTGTCAGTACTTGAGGTTGATGATGGTTTCACCTCAGGAGCCACCCCTTCATCTTTTCATTCCAATTCATGGGGAAACATTCCCAGTTTTAACTGTAACAATTACACCTATTCACCCTACTTTAGACTAAAGGGGAGAGAACTCTTAAACAGGTTACAGCGCCACAGACGATTACTGCCCGTCACATAAGACGGTTTTATAGTTAGAGATTTTGAGATCTCCATTTTTGTTCTTGTTCCAGAGTTTCTAAAGAATTTTTTGTAAATGAATATCTGTGAGAATTTTAGATGATCTAGTCATGTCGGAATTTCGAATAGATAGAAATAGGGGTCATTTTTATAAAAGTAAAGAGAAAATTGGAAATGTTTATCAGGAAAAATGTAAGACAAAATTCACGTAGTAAATTCAAAATCATATCTTTTACCATTATGGGGAATAATATACCAGATAAAAAGAAAGAGCAAACATCTAGAGTTACTCCGTCAATATGTAATTTACTCTAAAACAAAATCCTAGTGCCTTTCCTATGTAATATGACAGGTAGACTAAATTAAACGACGAAGTGGAAGTGACGTCATCAAAGGTTTGGAGTAACGGCAAATACTTCCGTGGAATTCGATAGTTATTGAACACATGCCGACAGGGAGTAAATCACCGCTCCTCACCTGTTGCGAGCAGCGCACCAGCCAGAACCGCGGCAAATGTTCTCCTGTGATCACGTTCTGCTCAGTTAACATGTTTCGCGCCTTGCAAACTGGAATTTACCCAAGTGCGCGTTCTGCGCTCCTGTTACTCAGTTATAATCGCACCAGTCGCATCGAAGTCTGGGATGCAATAATTTCAGGAATAAACCCTCAACACCTCGTATTAGTTAAGGATGTTTTAAAATGGCATTTCCTCTTGTAATGATTTTTTAATTGAAAGATAAAAACAGAGCGTGTCAGCGGTCCACATCTACAATGTTAAAACTTTGTTTTCTGTGCAACTCTTCCTTGATAATAAGCAATTATACTTTCGACTGTCAGTTCTCTAAATGTAAGAAAACCGCATGCACATCTAAGATATGGTTTTTTTGTGTTTTGTTTTGGTTTTTTTTAAATGACTTCTTTCAATAGTCCTATTGGTCAAAACAATTAATACCATGCAGAAAAATCTCGAAATATTACGACTAAAGTAATATTGTTTTTGTTCTTATCGTTTTATTATTATTATTATTATTATTATTATTATTATTATTATTATTATTATTATTATTATTATTATTATTATTATCATCATCATCATCATCATTATTATTATTATTATTATTATTATTATTATTATTATTATTATTATTATTATTATTATTATTATTATTATTATTATTATTATTATTATTATTATTATTATTATTATTATTATTATTATTATTATTATTATTATTTTACTATTGTTATTACTAGTAGTAGTAGTAGTAGTAGTAGTAGTAGTAGTAGTAGTAGTAGTAGTAGTAGTAGTAGTAGTAGTAGTAGTAGTAGTAGTAGCAGTAGTAGTAGTAGCAGTAGCAGTAGTAGTAGTAGTAGTAGTAGCAGTAGTAGTAGTAGTAGTAGTAGAAGTAGTATGATTATTATTATTATTATTATTATTATTATTATTATTATTATTATTATTATTATTATTATCATTATCATCATCATCACTAAAATTATTACAGTAATTCTACAAATAGTGATAGTCACATAGGTATTTATGTTTATAAGTCTTGCTAGAGTTAAGAAAGTAATGATGAAGATGGTGGAGTTGCTGTTATTCAATTGCCGTTATTGCTGTTGTTGTGTTATAGAGGATAATAATAGCTACAAACACAAACTGAACAAAAGCAGGCTAACTTAAGTTTTTAAGTGGACAATATAGCTACGATTTGTCTGAGCTACTTTAAACTGCTCTAATGCGACACGTTGAATAAATCCTTCAAGATAAGAGTCAACCATCGTAATAAAGACAAGATTCCTTCTTTTTGAGAATCTGCTCCTCTAAAAGAGAAAAAACAATCTTTCCAACATTCAGAAAGCTTAGATTAGGAAATCGAAGGCCAGCTGTAAATTAGAAACACATGGCATCGATATTTTTTTACCAGGATCTAATTAGCTCTGTTTCCATTAGGAGAAAAGTTATGAATCAGGCAATGGCAAATTGAGTTACAAGTTACTGCAATGTTAGGATTTTTTAAAAATATCCATAAAAAGCAGTTGCTTTCGAAGGAGATTTATTGAGATTTCACAACTTCCAAATTACACAGATAAGTTTTTTTTATTTTTTGCTATGACGATCATCGTCCTCATAAACCATTATAGAGGGGCAGCTGCGATGGGGCATGGGCGATTCTCGCCACGCGACACTTCAGATTCTAGTCAAACTTCTCCTGAACGCTTGCTGCACAATTACCTTTCTCCTCAACCATCTCTTTCATCCCGTGCGCATGCGCCCAGTGCACTTTCTTTCATGTGGACACATCAAACGTGTGGAGGGAATGGACTCAAGCACGTCCACTTGTTGAACGCACTTTCTTGGAGAGTTAGCTCCTCCAGTTCCACTACATTACCAGCGTAACCCGATCCTGACACGGGAGAATTCTGTCTTTATTCAGCCGGAGAGGGGGAAGTTCTGGTGTATCCCGCTCTATCTATTTCACGACCCTAACAAACGCTTTTTTTTTTCTTTTCTTTTTATCCATGAGAGCTAAACTTTACGACTAGAAAGATCGTTAGCAAGGTTAAACGGTTCACTTTAAATTAGAGTTTGAAGGACGTCACATTAGATGGGAGCTGTTAAGCGTTTCTTAATATTCTATTTCCCGTCAAGTTTCAATGTAAAAAAAAAGCTTGAGGGATGATGGGCGCTAGACAGCTCATTCTGTAGGCTGACATTCAACCCAAAGTAACATGCCATCTGACTACAGATAGATTTGCGTTACATCAGAGAGTGTATATATTAGTTGCATCAAGCAAAATACTGGGATAGGGGTCATCTTTAATTATATCCAGGCACCACGGATATCGGATCGGATCGTCTGGTGGAGCTAAGCACCAACTTTGGCATGACTAAACACTGCGGTAACTTTTAAGGTTCTGCGGAAAATTAACTAAAGAAATCCCTAGAGCTGTGAACTATGCAGAGAATCTGTGGGGTGCATTTATAAAAAATGCTTATGAAATATTGTTGTTCTGTAAGAAGGCAAATTAAATCCAAAAGAAAAACACTTTTGTCTAATTAGACTCATTATGCCTAGTTGAAATATAATATGTTGCCAGCTATGGCGATATTGTTTCCACATTTACTGACAAATTAATATTTTGATGCAAAGACGACAAGCGGTCAAGAGTATTTGCATTGATTGTACCGTATTAGAAATAAGAAAGTGACAACAAATAGCAAAATAGAAGTGTTCCAGAGTCGTATTTTTGTCAATCAAACCCCAGGTTAGAAAATTTAAACCTATATTGCATAAATCATGGATTCTAAAAAGTAAACTCTGCCAAATTTATAACTCTCTATTTAACATGCCTTCGTCTATCTATCAGAATAAGAATAAGAAATCC
This sequence comes from Elysia crispata, assembly GCA_033675545.1. Classification (NCBI taxonomy): domain Eukaryota; kingdom Metazoa; phylum Mollusca; class Gastropoda; family Plakobranchidae; genus Elysia; species Elysia crispata. The sequence continues at coordinate 121,956 of JAWDGP010003058.1, read as the reverse complement.
AACGTCTAACAATCAAACTCTTTTCCCTAGGCTTTTCCTGTCTTTCAATTAACTTGTTTTAAACTGAATTTAAGAAACAGAAAAACATAAATTTGCCTAATATGAGATCATCAAATGGATAAGAATTGATTTCTCGTAGGTCTCAGCCCCTTTAGCGAAGATATGACAAGCTTAACAAAGGTGGGCATCAGGTAGGTCTTTTAGAATTATTCAAGTTTCCGAATTCTATAACATAAATATAAATATACTCTGAAAATTCTTTTTTTTTTTACTAAGAGAGTTAACGCTAAATGAAGGCAATCCTTTGACAGATAAATACCGCAATAAATTGTCAGCTTAGAGGAACGTTTTGAAGCCTTTGAGATCATTTTAGTTTGAGAATCTCATTTAATACTCTTGCCACACCTCAAAGAAAACCAGCGGCAAATCAGATGGCATTTTAGCACTTTAGTTTATGGTAAGAATATATTTGTGCCCATTCTCACACCCAACAACCACGACCCTCATCCCAGGTTGTTATTCTATCACAAACCAGAACAAACATGATAAATATTGAACTCATAACGAGCAAGCACTTTAAATCGATGCCTTTGCCATATCGGCACCTCTGAGTAAGATGGATTAGCTCATAACTTATAATAAATATAAGGAAAGCGATGAAGTATTTTAATAACTTCGAAGTGTAACATCAAAAACCTATAGTATAGTATAGGCTTGTTTTTCAAATAAAGAGAATTCAAAATATGAATATCAGGTTAGACCGACTAAACCTTGGTCAATTTTTCAGGGAGAATGCAAGATCTGTAGATCTAAAGGAAACCTATTAAGTGCGGCGTGTTGCAGGCTCTGTTTAACCTAGACTGGGGAAGAAAGTTCGGCCGTGCTTGAGAGGAAGCAAGCTGAAGGAGTAACCAAACAAGTGGGATCCAAGCTCTGCTGGCAAATGCAATTAGGGGCTCCGTTGTTCTGGCGGCCAGCGGCCATCAATAAAGCTAATAGACGGGCAAATGAGAGAGGTATTTGTTGACCGTCTAGGTGCTGCTAGCTGACCGACGCACCGGTGCGCTCCGCTGCGACCTGAGCTAATCTAGTCCAGCTGGTGCGCACATCATCATCATCTGAGAAGTTGGAGTTGAGCAGGTTCCAGGGCTCCTCACCATCACACCATGCCGCCATAACACCTTCCTTTCCTCATTCCCCAACACCTTTCTGAGCAGACAAGCACATAGCATGGAAGCCTGGTGGAGACCGAGGCACGCTCGGTCAGCTGCCGCTCTGCTAAAAATGGTGAAAGCAAAAACAAATAACCGAAGAATGCTGTAAGTGAGAAAGGCACAAGAAAAGGAAATGTTAGATGGACAAAGGAATTCAGTAATGAAGGGTAAAACAGCCCTGGGGTGGATCGGCTTTTTTACATAAAAGTATTTTTTGAGAAAATTTTAAATAAAGATGGAGAATGGAATAAAATAAGTTACAGATTAATTCAGATGAATGGAGAGAAGTTGTGTTCTTTACCATTGTGAAGAAACTTATCATAACGTCCCTATCCAACGATTATAGGTGGTCTTTTATAGGCTGTCCATTCAAAGACCTTCATAGACCTGCTATTATGGATCATCTTTTAAACCACAAATTGCCTTGTAAGGCTGGTTTGATGTGTTAAATGTATAATTTCTTAACCGACAGATCAATCGTTCAGTTAATCTTAGCTATTTAATATTTTAGGAATAACAGTAATTTACACTTTCTCCTTTTCACTCAATCTTTATTTTCTTTTCTTCCTCCTCTCTCTCTCTCTCTCTCTCTCTCTCTCTCTCTCTCTCTCTCTCTCTCTCTCTCTCTCTCTCTCTCTCTCGCCTAAATAATGGTGTGTTTTTTTTCTTTCATACACACAAAATCTCTCTACCCTCGCCTCGAATCTCGTAAGAGATATGCCCTGTCCCTCAATGTAAATAAAAGTAGCAAAAGAGTTATTTATATATGAGGTGTTTTTTTTTTCATCTATTTTCATGACGATGAGGATTGTAGACCGAACATAACTTCTTAAGTATCTTTCAATCATCTATGTGAACACTTGATGCATTTAAATTTTATATTATTTTTATTCCTTCATTTTCCTGACCACCATTGCGAAATATCAGGCTCCATTGAGGTCACGTTTGAATACTTACTCTTTCGTCAACTCTACCTAACAAGCCATTCGGATGAAAAACGTGATATCAGTTTCACATAATGTCACATGAAAATAAAATTGGCTGATTTTAAATGTTGTTCTCGAAGAGCCCTCACTTCACTATTCAAATACCCTTTCGGGAATGATAAAGACTGTTTTCTTTTTACTTAGGACAACAAACAGCCGACCTCGAGTTTACGAAAAAAAATAGATTTAGAATAAAACAAAGTCAATTATTAAGACAGCTATTCTTTAAATTCTACCATCGCAATAAAAAATGGCATCTTCACTGAGGAGCTTTTACCTTTCAAAAGCACCTACAATGATCAGAAGTGCGTAGATTCAAGTCCGATAAATAAATATTAATATAAACTCGTAAAGAAAAATTAGATATCATTGTTTTATAACAATATAGCATTAGATCGGCTTCTTAATGCCTTTGATTTCTGACTTTTAACAAATGGGCAATTTTTTTCGCGAAACAATGTTGTGATATAGATGGATCTAGGTTATTATATATATATATATATATTAGAAGTGTGATTCACCAGATACTCACTTGTTATTGTTTCCACCCGATCCTCCATAACACGTTTGCGGGCCAGACAATGTTTTTACATTCTGTTGGAAAAATCGTAAATTGCATGCTCAATAACCTAAGTGTTTTTTTTAGCAAATTAACCAAGAATTCACGAACAAAGAACTTTTTAAATGATGAAAATAATAGTGTTGAAGGAAGAGATATGTGTGGTCTGTATAATTGACCTTATTCTAATTGGGACTATTTAAAATGACTTCTATCAATGGGTTTAACAGTCATATCAAGCAACATTTGAGTACTTTTGCTGTGCAGAGAGACAAACTTCTTTTCAAATACTAGTTTGATACTGTCTTTTTCAAAGTCTACATGAATAGCTGCTTCATTTAAGTGTTTTGAGTAAACAGAAGTAGGACTTTCCATGCCGATCAAATCCTCTCAGTCGCTTTGATAAATCTCAGTTTACTGTCTGCTCATCTTTACCGATCAGGATGTTGGATACATGTAAAGATATCTCGATGTTAATAAGGATGAATAAGACGTTAATGATGTTGTGTCGTAATGTTCTTGGGCTACACGGTGGGTTACATCTCCATTAATCATGAGCATTAAGACAACAGGCTGGGGAGATTCCTGTTAAATGTGGATAGATTAGCTTTCCTTTGGACAACATCTTTCTTCGCAGCAGGGGAAGCACATGCATTAATTCTCTGGCAGCGGCTAAACCTGTGGGCCTCTCTCTTTGATTACCGGTACTAAGAGCATCATCAGCGACAGACTCTGGTAAGTGGTTGTCTGTAGCCACAGGACACTGGCCCAGATTAATGCGATACTTATAAACTGTGGAGAAGATGGAGAGATCAAAGACAGGAAGTTGAGGGCTACGGTCCAGCAAGTTACTACTCACTTACAGGTTTTTGTCTGGTGCGTGAAATGAGCTGATTTACTATAGATTCTATAAAAGCGAGAGGGAGAAGAAGGTTATATTTGGGTAATACAGAACAGGAACATCGCTGATGTAGCCAAAGGGAAATATTTAATATATGGATATAATTTCATTTGGTAATATACTATGAATAGATAAAAAAAGCCAGCACAATCTATTAATACAGCGGTTTCTATATTTAACGCTTCCTTTTTTAATGTTAACCAGGCTAGCATCAGCACCAGAAAAATTTACCTCGTCATTATTACAACTTGAAATGCTACTGCTGCTTCTATTTCTACTAGTACTACTACTGCTGCTGCTGCTGCTGCTGCTGCTACTACTACTACTACTACTACTACTACTACTACTACTACTACTACTACTACTACTACAACTACAACTACAACTACAACTACTACTAATACTACTACTACTACTACAACTACTACTACTACTACTACTACTACTACTACTACTACTACTACTACTACTACTACTACTACTACTACTACTACTACTACTACTACTACTACTACTACTACTACTACTGCTGCTGCTGCTGCTGCTGCTGCTAGTACTACTACTATTACTTCTACTATTACTACTTATACTGCTGCTGCTGCTTCTACTACTACTACTACTACTACTGCTGCTGCTGCTGCTGGCTGTTGCTAATACTACTGCTATTAATATTGCATGCCCCATCGGAGCTTTGTGAATAGTTGCGAAATTCATTTTAAAAAAAATCACTTCTAACGTTTGGATTTGATAGGAGAAAATAAGCATTTTTTTACCCATGAAGCAATTTTTTTTTTTAATTCTACTTCTGGACTTAAAAATACTAATCAAAGGGATTGATTTTTGGTTCTGAATGTTTCCTTTTAAAATTAATACATTGCAATGAAATTATCAAAATGTGTCACCACCGAGTATAATACATGATGTAAGTTAATATAGTCCGATTAATTTTATTCGCTGCGAAACACCGATCGATTTCAGATCACATATTTGCACACTAATTATTTATGAAGAAAGAAATAATGTTTGCACAACATAATTAGCCATACAAGGGGCCCAGAGTAACCAATATGTAATTACACTTCATTTGAATTATGTCAAAATGTAGGTGGCTTAAATGTTTATGATTAAACGGTCAGCTACAACTTCTAGTGGTTCGACTTGTGCCTGGTTTCATTTCTAATTCAGTTTCAAATCTTGGTTGGGTTTTTTTGCTTGTAGGTTGAGATCAAGAGTTTAGTTAAACACAGTTTTCAGATATTGAATAAAAGAAGAGAGTTTTTTCAACAGTCTGATCTACGTTCGGCTGTTAATTGGAAACAAACCAAACGTATGTTTTTGATCGCACTTTTTTTGATTTGATGGATTTTATGAACTTGAGTTTTTAAAAATTAATATGAGATGTCAATAATTGAAATAAGTATATGGGTAGAAACGCTCTTCGATTCGAGAATTTGTATGCAGAGTTTCTCAGTCAATTAAATTGTCGTTTTAAAAGTCAATATAATTTGTGCACATAAACTTAGGCATAACAAATATAATATAAACAGATGATTCTTTTGTTTTAAGAATTATTTTCATGGAGTTATGATCACCGTAGATCTTGACCACGCTGTTGGCCGCCATGAGGCTGAGAGGATTCTTGCTGTTCTTGTTTATCATTGCCTGGTGGAGCAGCGCCTCAGAGGGTGGCCGTGAGGAGGATCTGTACCACGCTGTTGGCCGCCATGAGGCTGAGAGGATTCTTGCTGTTCTTGTTTATCATTGCCTGGTGGAGCAGCGCCTCAGAGGGTGGCCGTGAGGAGGATCTGTACCAGGCTGATGAGTACCAGGCGTGGACAGGGACCTGTGAGGAGCCGGGCCCAGTGGCCAACACTGTCAGGGTGAACCACGGGCAACATGTCACCCACACTTGTCTGTAAGACGTTCACTAAGTGATCCATCTATGAAGACAAGTTAAAGAAAAAAGCAAAATTTTTTTAATACTTTGTCTTTTGTTCTGTATTTTTAGTCCGGTACATAGTTCGCGTCAAGTTAACCTCTGCTAATGTTTAAACTATTACCAAGATATATTGATGAGAATATTATTTTAGATAACTGTATTAAAAGAAAACCATGGCTGCATTTTTTACATATATTTTTTATTTCCATATTTGGGCTCTTGAGTAACACGTGACGTGACGTATTGCTATACTATATCGTGTCCTCATTCGTTATTTTTGTACATCTAGCCTTGTTAAAAGATATCATTATTATACCCTATAGGTAAAGCTTTGATTTTCTTATTCTTTCATTTTTAAATTCCCTTTTGCAACCCCGCTTCGGTTCCGTATCATCTTTTCTCCGTCATAAACAATTTTCAAATGCATGTACTCCTTAATTATTTTCTTTTTCACAATATTTTACAACTTTATACATGAGAAATTATCATTAAGTACAGCTCCATAAACAAGTAAGATAGGAAGAATTCCGCCCTCCCCCCACAAAAAAAAAAGCTTTCAAGTCAAGTAATTCATAGAGTGGCTGTGTCGTAGCGTTATAATATTATATAATCCTTTGATATAAAGCAACAAAATCTATAAATGTTATCGACTCTTTATTTCCAACGTTTTCTTCGCACTCCAGAGAAGGTACGCAGCTAACAAGTGGAAGTCTTACTGTAACTTGCGTTTCGAGTACCACACCCCCAACCTGTGCAGGTAAAAGAAAAAGAAAAATTGTTTATAGAGTTTTAGAGAGCAAAATCCATCGCAATCAAAAAGTTTTCAAGTTCAGAAGATCTAAATGGTCACGATCCGATCTAGTTCATCCAGAAAAGATTAAAATATCAATAGCAGAATTGGTCTATATTAATTGTCAGTGATCTCTCAATAGAGGGTTGTACTTTAATTCTGTTATTGATATTTCAAGTCATGTCAAGACGAATTGGCTACAAATAGTTCTAGTGTTTTGACTAAACTTATCATTTTTAATAGAAGCAACACTTTGTTCAAGCATTTTGTACTTTGGCACTGGCCATGAACGCAATCCAGTGAACGATATTGGACCCTCTTTCCTAGAGCATTAAGGCATATTATACACAATTCGTATACTTAATGCACTGATTTGGGAACAAGGAAAAACTTTTTTTTTAATGAGAGATTGCATATCTACACCAACGTCATGTCACATATTAACAGCTTACTCATGGTATCTTTTTTTAAAGAATTAAATGGAAATAAAAACCGATGAGGTTTAACGAAGATCGGATTTGGTTCAGTCTATTTATGCTACGATCCCTAGGACTTTCCTTTATCTGTTTTGGAATTGCGTCATTTTTATAAACTAAGCCGACATTGATCAGCTTATTTGGCGAAATATGCTGAGAGAAATTAGTCACTTAGAGTCTTTTGAAATCTCAAGGGATTAGTGTTCTTGTTCAGAAATAATGAAACCGTAACATTGATGGAGTAATGTGTTGTGAAAAAAAGAATGAAAGTTATTCATGACTGTAATCTGTAAGAAAAGACAAAATTAAAAACTATTAAGGCAGGGCCGCCTATAGTTTTCATACGCCGAGCCTTATTTTTTCCCCCTCCCTACCGATTATACTACGATGAAATAAGCTGTAAGTTTTTTACTTGTATTTTTAACGACAGTGACAATGACTTAGATGATAATAATATATTCCCGAAATAAACTACATTTTTCCAACTAGTTATTTTGGATTTGGTAACTGTTTATTGTAGAGCACACATCAATCATTCTTGTAGATACAGATAACTGAAAATATAAAAACACAGCTAAGAGAACAAAATTGTGTTTGTTTTTTTTTGTTTATTTCATGTTTCAAAGAAGAATTTTATTTGATGTGAACAGTATTGACAATAGGTACCAAAATGAACATTTATTAAGGAATTAATGTGACTGTTGAAAAAAAAACAAAAAACTTCTATGGCAATGACTGACTTAGATGTAATAGTGACACAAAGTTTGCTTTTCCTACAAAAGTATTTTCATTTTCACCTCAATATTTAGGCGTAATTTCACAGTATTTAACTTAATTTATCTTTTGAAAATCAAGTAGGGACATAATTCATAAAACAAAATTATGAAATATGGCAAAATTTGTGTGATCATTACGTCTAAGTATTTGTGACAATATTGGAAGAATATAGCTTTCTTTCCAAAATGAGATCTCTCTTTAGAATAATTTTATTCCATCCTTAAGATGCTTACACTACTAGAAATATACATTTTATGTATGAAAATACAAAATGAAAATTAAGCCGCAAGTTCAAAAATTGGCATGAGCTTTTGAGAATGAGTCGTGTGGCAGGCGAGGTAATCCAGCTGTTTTAGCGATATAATCGCCTACTTGTTTAAAACTTTGCGTCATTTTGCCGGAGGATATAACTCTTATCTAGCCCAACGCAACCGTGTCATTTTGAATATCATTAGAATTTACAACGTCGAAATCTATTAACTGTTCTGATTGTTAAATATACCATATTGTTATAACGCATTGTTCAGTGAACTGTGGCGAACCTTTGAAATGGGACGAAGCTACTGAAATAACGTATGAAGAGTTTGGTGGGACCACTTTGGGGGTAAGTGTGGTTTAAGTCTATTTTAATGATACACAACAAAGACATGCATGTCTTTTTACTTATTAATTAATGTGTTTATATAAAGATTTTGATAAAGATGTTTGCAGTTCATTTTTTTTCACGAAGTATTTTTCTATAGCTGAAGTTTTGTAAGAAAGATTAATAGAGAAATTGTCTAACGATTCTAAGTTGAAAGATGTTTCTTATACCATACTGGTACTCAGATTAAAATGTTACTTATCCAATTCTAACCTATGAAATGTGTATCAAAATTAATTGATGCTATGATAGTAAGCACATGCACACAGCGAAATAATTTATCTACTTCATCGCTTCTATGACAGGACTTACCTTTGAACTTCAAAGGCCATTCTCTCTGACACTTTGTGCAAAATTTAAGACATTAACCTTTAAATTTGAACAAGAGGTAAAGATAATGCATATTTTGCTGTTCTATTTACACTTGACAACAGGTTGAGCTCTCAAAACCCCTACATCCATTTTCTTGATAACTTCCTGTTCCCTCGCTGAACCCCAATTACAATTGATAAGAGATTTGCCGAGCCATTTAAACTCAAATTCTTGAAGTCAATAAACTATGAAATTTCTTTCCTTTTTTTTCTTCTTAATTATGGAGCTACGCAAAACATGAAGACCATCATTCTAACCCAACAATTTCGAGACCACCTATTAAGTAGGTGCGACAACTTGGCATGAAGTTGTAAATTGCCGTGAAGATTGGAGTGGTAATACTACATAATATATATATATATATATATATATATATATATATATATATATATATATATATATATATATATATATTAATATTTTTTTACCAGAATATTATTTTTGGAAAATTAAAGGGGGAAATGTGATTATTATTTTTTTAAAAGAAAAATATGAATGTGCTTAACATAGCTGGGCAGAGATGGCAGAAATGAAACTGAAAGTTGGCTTACATGGCAGTGAGGCGACAGTTCTAAAACCGTGTGGAATAGATCTAGATATTATAGAGTAAGATCTAAGTAAAGGATCTAGAAGAGTTGCTTAGAAATAGATTCTAGATCAAGAGCCTATATATTTACAGCAACAAGACGCAAAGTGAAAGGTTAAGATCTAGATCTAAATTTTTAAAAGGATTTAAGGTCTAAATGAATATAACCACTCCAATCTTTAGAGCAATAATTTTATTTACAACTTTATGCCA
>JAWDGP010003058.1:30000-105000 GCA_033675545.1 Elysia crispata | reverse complement strand
TCTATCTATCTATCTATCTATCAATCTACCTACTTGTCTATCTATTTTTTTATAAATCTATTATGCCTATTTATCTGTCTATCTGTCTGGCTGGCTGTTTATCTATTCATTTATTTATATTTTTGGTCATCTGTCAACTAGCTTACTACTTAGCTATTTATATACTTATCCATTTGTCTATCTGTCTGTCTGTTTTTTCATATATTTCTATTTATGGATCTATCTTTATATCTATCTATCTATTTATCTATCTATCTATCTATCTATCTATCTATCTATCTATCTATCTATCTATCTATCTAGTTATTCATCTGACTGTTGTCTATCTATCTATCTATCTATCTATCTATTATATCTTTCTATCTATCCACCTAACTATCTATCTATCTATTCATCTATCTTTATATCTATTAATGTTTATATCTTTCTATCTATCCACCTACCTATCTATCTATCTATTCATCTATCTATCTATCTATCTATCTATTCATCTATTCATCTATCTATTAATGTTTATATCTTTCTATCTATCCACCTAACTATCTATCTATCTATCTATTAATCTATATATATATATATATATATATATATATATATATCGTTTCTTTCTTCTTTTAATCTAGCTCTCTATCTATCTGCCTACTTACCTACCTATCTTTCTATGTATCTGTCTGTTTCTCTAACTATATATCGTTCTGTTTATCTCTATGTCTCTATAGAACTATCTTTCTTCATTTATCTACCGCCCGAATGGCGTGTCTATCCTCAGAAATATTATTTCTCTGCAATTAGATTTTTTTAATGCAAGTTTATTGATAGTTACTTTCTCATTAAATAGTAGCACAAATTGTTGTTAAAGGGTGCAAGCATTCCGTTTCACATCTTCCTGTTGCCTAATACAATAATTTATTTTTATTGTTCGTTGGCTCAAAAAGTCTTTTTTTTTAAATGTAAATCTTAATGATTAGAAATTCGTGTATAGGTTAAACCTCCAGATTCTGTCACTTTAAGTAAATCGCTTTGTCTGTAAACAGTCTTTTGAAATAGAAAGATAATTCCTCTTAAAATCGCCGTATTGACAAAAAAGACCTTAGGTTTCTGGTGATTGTGATACTTCTAATGGTTAAAAGGAAAAACAGTTGTGTTATTATCGGGTGTCATATGTCAAAAGTTTTGAGGTCTTTACGTTAACAAGTTAGTCTAAAGAAAAGGAAAAAAATGATGAAGTATGTAAGAAACGTTTCTTCCATGCCTATATTCACAGTAAATAAACATGGTTTTTGCAGCAATCCCGAAATATAAAGACTCTCAGAATATCAAATGACATGTAAATGCTTGGTATCTATCTTCATATATTTTTATCTAGATCTATCTAGCTAGCTAGCTATTCATCTATCTCACTATCTAAATAATTAGCTATCTGCTTGTCAATCTATTTATCAATCCATTCATTTATCTTTCTATCTATCCATTTATCTATCTACCTGTCCACCTATCTACCTATGAATCTATCTATCCGCCTGCTCCTCTGTTTATCTAATTATCTAGCTATTCGACATATTCATCTAATTATCTAAGCGATTATTCATTTCATTATGTCGTGTTCAAGCTGACAATCTTTTTTAGCCAAACTTGGATATTTCATACATAGGTGGCTGTGCAAACTTGTTCCCTCCCTACCCAAGCGTGGTGGAGACTTCTGGTCCAGACCAACTAAACATTACTCACCTAGCGTGCCAGAGTGAATTAGTCTATGCAGGAGGTGAGAAATTAATACGGCAAGCCAGATGGTTGTCTATTGACATCGGCCATGTTTTGAACAATTTGAATCACATCCTTTTCTTTAAAAAATGTTTTTAAGTCTTTCCCTGTAATTATCTTTTTTTTATATATTATCTTTGTTTAACTCTGTCCTTTGGTGCAACTAATGCTATTTCATTATTTTACTAAATAAATTTACTGATTTGTAATTTTTCAATTAAGACCACTTTAAAAGTATTTTTTTTTATTTCAATAAATAGCATTATTCTTGTAATGTTTTCCAATAAAATAGATAACTTTTGAAAACACGCTTGATAAATATGACTTTTAACACAAACTTCGAATTTAAAAAGAACAACGATCCATTGGAATAAACAAAAATTTTACTCTCTAAGAATGTTTTATGCTTGAGCTTCCTCATGTTAAATTGAAATAAGAATTAATAAATTGTGCTTTACTTCCTCCCCCGCCCCACAGGGTCGAGAGAGATGTACTGTGACAGTGACAGTAGTTGGAAGTTTGTAGGATCGTCTCCCATTGAATGCTTGGGTTTGTATGCTTGAAGCCACGAAAGTTGAGGATTGTTGTGCACCAGATATTTCAGTGGCAGCTTTAGGTGACACTCCAGATTTGTCCATTTCAACTCCGCGTCTCACTGCAATCTTTTAATTTTATATCTATTCCATTTTTTTTTTTAATTCAAAGAGGTCCTTTGTGCTCTTCAATTATTCAAAATTTTTCTCTTTGCGAAATTATAGTTCATAGCAATAATCTTCTCTTTTTTGTAACTCACAAGCAAGAAAATGTGAAGCTTTTAGAAAAAAGAGACGTAAAAATTGCAATGTTAAAGTAGTGTGTTTATTTCACATTGATATGAGTGAGATCTCGAAACTCTAAGCATATATGTGTGTGGGATGTGAGGATATTTATATGTAATTTTTTGTTGTTATTGTCTACTTTCTTCCTGGTCATAGAGAGTGACCAATCTGAGCCATGAACGTTATGCAGAGAAGAGTTAAATCTTTTTTTCTGATCTGATTGAGACTCAGTTAAAAGTTAACTTGTTGATAAAGTAACACTGTTTCTGGAGAAGGCTTTCTCATCAAATTTAACAATTTCTAATCTTTTAGTCAATTTTTTTCAGCCTTCCCTCAAAATGTAAATAATGAGTAATAGGCAACACATGAAAGATTACATAACCAATTCCCACAATTGGACCCGTAAAGTTCGAGCGATCTTTCCGTTTCGATTGAACCACACCTGCTTTAGACAGCTTTAGAAAGAAACCACAGTGATTTGTAAATTTCTTTTAAAAATCGAAATATATTTACAGATACTTTTAAACATTCATTTTCCTGTGCGTTAAAATAGACATCTGTGAATTATAACAAGGTAGTGCACCTTTAGGAACTTTTTAGGGATGTATGAAATCGTTTAAAATTATCCTCAAAAGCTGGGAAAGTACAGGATTAGCTAATTTATCATATTGACTTGTTTATGGAACCAAAGGCTAATATTTAGCTCAACAGATTGTATATCGATAGTGATATCTTATAGGATTGGTCAAGTTAGCACATGTCTTCAAGATTGTCGAAAAAGCGACATATGTGACATTCTCCATCCCTTAGAGTTAACTTTATGAGCCACAAAATGCAGGGCTCTTTTTAAATTAAAGCTCTTTCTATTTTTTTCACAATGAAATTATTAACTTTGTGCCAAATCACTTGTGTTCGAGAAAGCTACACTTTATTTCTTTTACATGAAACAGTTTTTTATTTCTTTTTTTTTAAGAGTACCACGTGACGCTACTTACTTTGTAGCTGCTCTCTGCGTTATATAATCTGACTGGTGAGCGGTCGTGATTTGAAATAAAAAGAAAACGGAGAATGCACTTTGTGCATAATGATGACTGACATGAGACGATCCATGAATTAAAAGCATCTAACCATACTCCATCAGATAATTTCAGTTAAGAGATTAACGAGATGTTTTCAAGTGTCTTTAATGAGCCCAACAGCCAAATGTTATGTAAATTCAAGTTTGTAACTGGGCACTATAATTTTATTAGTCTATTTTCTTTCAACAGCCATCTTCGAATGCTCCTTGTTGATCATTGACTCCCGTGCATAATCCAATTGATTTTGAATCATTTCAGACGGTCAGAATTTAGGGCCCGGCGCTGAGTATTTCTTCCAACCGACAGCCAATGCAAACGGAATAGTCTCAGTAGGCACCGTAAGTAAAGATTATATTATCTGCAGCTCGATCGTCCGAAGCTTTTGATACCACACAATATTGGATGTGAAGATATTGCCGCTGAAACAAGATTTAATTTTTCCTTTAAAAAAAATTGCTTTTAGATTCTAAATCCGAAATGTTTCATTCTTCTGTATTCAGAAAGGGAAGACGGTTTAGCTTGAGCACAGCTGGCATCGCTTCCAATCAACGGTCAGGTGTATTTCACACTTTTGTGTTCATAGAACGAGCTTATCATACCTGAAAAAGTATTCCATTCAACGAACATTTCTGATATTGTGAGATTTTTGTTTTTGCGCCCAATCCCTAAATATACACTTTACAATGTTGTTTGGTTGTGCATCCTCTAAGCTGAGACCATGCATACACTAAAATGTCACCGTATAGTGAAACGGGCGAACAAAAAGGGACGAACATATCGAATGATATTAACTACGAAGATGTACCTAAAGAATAGACTGACTTTCGACTGCCCGTGCTCAGGTTCTGCGGTTTTAGTTCTGTCGATCATGATCTCAGATTACCCAAAAATGGCTTTGTCAGACCATCTAATCATGGGTCAGATTTAGTGTGAATATTTTTTTTTGTTTTTGTTCAGGGCTTCCAACTTAATTTTTCCTGATTGTGGCAAGATATCTGATGATTTCTTTTTAATCTTATATAATATATCTTGCATTCCTAGAAATCTAGATAGATCTAAAGTTTCTCTCTTTCTCTCTCTCTCTCTCTCTCTCTCTCTCTCTCTCTCTCTCTCTCTCTCTCTCTCTCTCTCTCTCTCTCTCTCTCTCTCTCTCTCTCTCTCTCTCCTATCAGCATTCTGCTTTTCTTCGGATCAGAGGTAGAATCCCACTTTCCGAAAGACCGGCTTCTTCCCTTCCCATCTCAGAAAAGAAGCCAGTCGCTTTCTCAATGCAATCTGACGTCCGGGCTAGTCGAACTGCCCTTTGCGCGTCTAGTAATGTCCGGTTACATTACTCGTTTGCCCTCCGTTGAAAACCCTCGCGCGAAGGATCAAAATGTAGCGTCGACACGCAGGGTGTCCTCAGTGCTATGCAGCGAGCACCCGAGGCCGTTATCGGAGATAGTTGCTCGTCTTGTGCGAACAAATCTCCTGGCCAAGGGCTGAGTCTCAGCAGATCGCACTAGTCGGACTGCCCTTGCGCATCTAGTCACATTATTCGCTTGTCCTTCGTAGAAAAACCCTCACTAACTTCGCCGCTTCCACGAGCACGGATCGCTCCGCCCAGAGGACCTGGCTTCGGTCCTGGCACCCCCAGCCGGGACTTCGGCAGTCCTCCAGTGCTGGGCAATCGAACAGTACGTGGTCGACGTCCTCGACTCGGTTTTCGCACAGACGGCAAGACGCGGATTGACTCCAACCTCTCTTTGACATGCTGGCTAAGAGCAGTACATGATTTACGCGCATGCGAAATACTTGTACGGCGTCACCTCGCGGGAGGTGAGCGCAATAATCGTCAGCTGGTCGAGCCTCATAAAGCTTAGCCAGCCTTGAGTCATCATTCCCTTCGATCGCCGCTCTCCACCTTTTCGCCGTTTCCCCTCGTAACGGGGAATAATAGGGACGAGACATGAGCCAGGGTTGCCGGGGCTGTGGGATGAGGCTGTAATCGGCCAGCGTTAGCCAGCTCATCGGCAACCTCATTACCGTGAATCCCTACGTGAGATGGGATCCACTGGCAGATGATCCGGACATCTGCTTGTGGGAGCTGTTCCGTTGCACTCAAGATGTCGCCCATACTAGTGGGGTTAAAGCCGCCTAAATTTTGCACCAGACTACGGCAGTCGCAGAGGATTACGACCCCAGGGAGCGGGTTTCCTCGATCATGCCGTTCCTTCATTATGCGGATGCACGCGTGCAGTGCCGCTTTTTCGCATTCGTAGCTGCACGTTCTCCGGCCCACCGGGCCGGACGTTCCGGTCGCTTCTTGGGATTTCCATTCTATGTAGACTCCATAACCACCGTCAGAGGTGCCCTCCATTGCCGAGCCGTCGATGTAGCATCGCACGTACTCTGCTGGGTACGAGTCGATGAACTCTAGGGCTGCGGCTTTTTAGATTTGGGGGGCAATCTCTGACTTTTTTCCGTTCAAGCCAATATCGAGGCGGACCTCCAGAGGGTGGGGGGC
Organism: Elysia crispata; assembly: GCA_033675545.1. Classification (NCBI taxonomy): domain Eukaryota; kingdom Metazoa; phylum Mollusca; class Gastropoda; family Plakobranchidae; genus Elysia; species Elysia crispata. The sequence goes on along the minus strand of JAWDGP010003058.1, from coordinate 98,836 downwards.
TAGTTCTGGTGGCCAGCCTGGAGTTTCCAGTAGTGCTCGGTCCGTTGGTAAGTTGAATTTCCGTTCTGCCGCTTCAGCGGCGCTGAGCACGGAAACCTTCTTTAGCCGACGTCGCGTGGCTCCAAAGGATTGTGCCAGGTCTTTGAGCGGGTTTGACTCTCCGAGACGGAGGAATCTCTCCCTGGCCATCAGCGTCTGTACCTCCCGCCTGGTTTCTAGAGGTTCGCATCCAGTCGCTACTTCTAAGACTGTGATAGGGGTGCTTCTCAGTCCCCCCGTCATCAGCCTCATGGCCGCATTCTGGATTCTATCGAGCTTTCCGAGACTTGTCTTACTCGCGAGGTTGAGGATTGGGTTTGCGTACTCCAGGGCTGATCTTACGAAGATCACATACAGGGTTTTGAGTGACGATAGAGTTGCACCCCAGTTCGTTCCTGCAAGTTTCTTCATCAGCCCTATTCTTTCTCGCACCCTGCCCGCTAACTGCTCCACGTGAGCTGTTAGGTTCAATCGTGAGTCCAGCTTTCTTCGGATCAAAAACGCACTTGTCACTCATGTCGCAAATATCCCTAGAGAGTTTAGATATTTGATTAAAAGACCAAATTAAAAAAAAAATGTTCCAGAAAGTTGTAAGAATGAGAGAAAAAGTTCGGAGCTAATAGACATGATTCAATCATGGACTGTTTTAATCATAAGATTAGTTGAAGGGTCTGTGAATGTCTTTTTCTGCCTTACCTTATAGTGTCGAGAATGAGAAACAAGCCATCCGCCATGAGAGCACGAATACAGCTTGAAAAAGTATCATGAAATTTAGATGACGTATACACTTCCTGAAACTTTGCAATCGATTTTTAATTTTCATACAGTTTACTTATATTTTCTTTATTTCTCTCGGCCACACATACAGAGTAAAAAAAAAAGAAATCAAGATTCGCGTGAGAAATCGCGAAATAGATGAAAGAATAATTCTTTTTGGTCTACAATTAGAACAGCAATCTGGAAGATTTTTAAAAAATTATGATTTTAACGAAATAAAAGTATAATTGTTGACAATGTAATTTCAAAAGAAAGAGAAGCCCTGTCCTAAATGTTCTGGGAAGAAGTTTAAATAAGCTCTCTTTCCATTATTTAGAAATTAGACTAATTCATCTATCAATTATGAAACGAATTTTTTTGTTCAAAATTTGTCCCATGTTTAAACTTTCAAAGCGTTTATAAATATCCACAAATGAGATTGTGATTAGAATGAAACCTAAAATTGGTATTGATATTGGGGACAATATTACAAGATTCTGTCAAATTGTGGGTAATAAATAAATGTAAGGAACTGATTGTTCATGTTTATTTTTAGTCCGACAGCTCAGAAAGCTCAGGAACATTACCGACAACTGATGATGCTGCCTTCACCGTGCAGCCTGGAACAACTGAAGCGAGGCTGATTATCGATCTTCTGGTGACGTTTGTCATGGATAGAGTTGTTCTGACTGTGGACGGTAAGTTAACCCCAGAAATATTATGATTTCAGTTTGTATTATTATTATTTTCTTCTTCTTCTTCTTCTTCTTCTTCTTCTTCTTCTTCTTCTTCTTCTTCTTCTTCTTCTTCTTCTTCTTCTTCTTCTTCTTCTTCTTCTTCTTCTTCTTCTTCTTCTTCTTCTTCTTCTTCTTCTTCTTCTTCTTCTTCTTCTTCTTCTTCTTCTTCTCATTATTATTATTATTATTATTATTATTATTATTATTATTATTATTATTATTATTATTATTATTATTATTATTATTTTATCATTAACATCTGCAGTAGTAGTAGTAGTAGTAGTAGTAGTAGTAGTAGTAGTAGTAGTAGTAGTAGTAGTAGTAGTAGTAGTAGTAGTAGTAGTAGTAGTAAGGTGGTAGTAGTAATAGTAGTAGTAGTAGTAGTAGTAGTAGTAGTAGTAGTAGTAGTAGTAGTAGTAGTAGTAGTAGTAGTAGTAGTAGTAGTAGTAGTAGTAGTAGTAGTAGTAGTAGTATCATTTTTATTATCATTATCATTACTATTATATTTATCATTTTTATTATCATTATCATTATCATTATTATTATATTTATTATTATTATTATTATTATTATTATTATTATTATTATTATTATTATTATTATTATTATTATTATTATTATTATTATTATTATTATTATTATTATCATTATTAATATTATTATTTTTGTTACTTTTATTAATTTTTCATACCAACTTAAAATAGTATTGCGTAGGAGAAATTGAAGATTTTTTTTTTTAATTTCTTTGTTTCCGTGTCAACGGCTTTCTAGTACTACTGTGATGACTGATACAATACAGTTTGAACTTTAACGAATGTTAGCACTCATCTTCACCAACTTTTTCCACTTATATTTTATGGCCGCATGTTATGTAATACCACCAAATTTTTTTCTTTCCTTATTTATAAGAGGGCATTCTTCCTAGATGATCTTGCTTATAATTATCAGTATCAATACTTTAAATATCTGTACATGAATTAACCTGGTTTATTGGAGAAAGACAAGTGAACATGAGGAGGGTTAGAAAGGAGAAAATGGAAGAGAAGAGGAGACGAGACAAAAAAAAAAAAAAAAAAAAGAGAACAAGAAGAAGGGAAGAAAACAAAGAGACTACAATTATCGTATGCTTTTGGCGTGCCCTTTTTTTTTGCTTGTTTGTTTGTTTATTTTGTCTACGGTGAACGTTTCCCTTCCTCCAAACCTTGCCCAGGTGCTGATGTGCAGCTGGTGTTAGCTGCTACCGATGAACTTGAGACCGTTGCTGTATGCCAGGGAGGATCCGATAATCAAGGCTATAGAAATGCCCTAGTGTACGTTTGTGATTACCAGCCAGAGGCTCACAAGCTGATCATCATGCTGTCGGTAAACGGAACAGCAGCATCGGATCCTTCATTAATATCATCGTTCAGTGACATTTTCACTACGGCTTATCCTAGCAACATTGGTGATGGTAAGGTTGGAGGAATCTCTCACGACCATGATCTCCACACAGACGGCTTAAGTCGGAAAAAACGGTCTGTAGAGGTAAGATTAGGGAAAGGTTCAAATGCAGTTAGAATGGAAGCAATATGATGCAGTTTTAGAATCGCATCTTTTGGATTTTTAACTTATATATATTCTAAAATAATAGTTAAATTTATTTCATGGCATTATTCTCACAATGTATGAGTAGAACTGTACCACCTCAGATATTACGCCATGATATCAAAAAATGTATGCTAGCTATTGGAAAAATAAACCTGCAGTAAGTAAGAAAATTAGCAGATGCAATCTCATATAGGAGGAGGGGGGGGGGAGGGGGGGGGGGGGGTCATGGCTGTACATTAAGATAATTCTTGCTTAGCGCGACCTGATACTTTTCATTGCAGCAAATTTTGTCAATCGAGCCGGAAAGTTGGTGCAAATAATGCACGGATAAAATCGGTGAACAAACTAATCCTCTAGTGTTCCAAGTGTAGGCGCAAATCTCAGAGGAATTAGAATTACAAGTTTGACTATCGATTGTTTTTTACCCGGTACTTCTCTAGTCTATGAGAGCCTCACCTAGTGCCGTTTTAAGTAAACTAGGGGGAATTTTCATTTTCAGTCTCGTAATTAACGAGTAAATTCCGAGTCATAGTACGCTCTATAGTCACAGAGACTGTAAAGCTCTCAAGAAGCTTAGGTAAGGAGACCTAAGCCAACTCCCAGAAAGCTTGAGTCTAGGTTCGCTCTACGAATCTTGTCTTTATATCATCAGTACAATGCTGATGTAAGCTTGTTTTGAGAATACTAGAACAGTTTAAAAATGAATCTACACCAACCATTTTTAGAAGATCTCAATTTGCCATGATAAGTTATTCGGATCTACAGGTTTTAATTTTTTAAACAGAAAAAGAGAAATGTTCGTTATTTTTTTAAACGAAGGTGTTGCATTATGGCATAAAATATTGAGGGAAGCTCCTTCACAATATGAAATCCGACTCTGTGTATGGTGTTCTATGCCACAAAATTGTTTATTTTATGTGGAAGCCAGCTCTAGTCTAGACCATCAGTGGCCTATGAGTTGTCTAGTCTTAGCGTGGTGGATTATTAATTTGAAGGAGATTTTAAAGCAGGGAATAATCTCGCTGGGATTTTCAGGTCGCTATCCATTCCGATATTTTTCGTTTAAAACCACATGGCATAATTGCGTGTTCAAATAAAAAAGCTAACGAAAAGATTCATGAATGTGGCACTCTAATGAAAAAGAGTCAAAGCATTGAAGGAACTTTCATTTTTCCTGAGAAAGATTACGTATTTGCTGCTGCCTTTATGTTTTTACTAAAATGAGGAACTATTTTGTCTTGGCTATTTTTCTTATAAACTTTTAATCACATTGTAGCTGGCGTCTCATATTTAATAACACTAGAAATCATGTTGATATGACAATCATTCTGTATACTATGTAAACTAGGAAGTTATATCAGAATTTCATCAGCCTGTATGTAAAGGGCCCTTGCTTTTTTTTCTTTACCTTTAAGCTCGTTCTTGGTTTTGTGGTGTGGAAAAAAATCGTATCCGCCAATTCATTGCTATCATAAAAAGATATTGGTAAAAAAATTAGTTCCATAATCCTTTGGGGGCAAGGCTAGTTATCCTAGTTGACATTCATCCGTTAAGGAGATGGAGTGTTACCTGTCATTTTTTAATTCTGAGAAAACAGATTATAAATATTCAGCATTTGTCATGCTGTGTGGTTTAGTTGTTACAGTAGAGTAGCAATTATATTTGTAACTCAATTGATTTCCAATCTTATTACTAAAGTGGTCATGAGTATCCATGAGTTTGTTTAAACATAACAAAGAAACTGATAAGTAACTTTTGGGTTTGTGCCGCAGCTTTTACTGGTTTCACTGGAGTTCAGCATTATCAAGCTACATCGCAGGGCACCCATGCCCTGGACAGCTTAAGCTGGTGCTCACTCCTGACTATTTAGGATAAGGAAACCTTGTGTAGGCACATTACCGATTGGTTTGATGCCTCGAGTGACCTCAGAATTCGATTCCTAGATCTCGCGATCCCAAGTCCGAAGCCTTAACCACTTGACTTTTGACACCGCTTGAAAAGTGATAATTATATCATGTTGCTGATATAATTATTGTGACTAACTTCATTTTCTTACAATTATATTCATTTTCTGGTTTTTCCTTGCAGGGCTCTCCCATAGTGAATGTGACGGAACTAATTGTTATTGGGAGCAGTACACTTTACGGAGGTAAATCTTTATTAAAAAAAATTACATATTTATTATCTCAAATTATCGATCCTTTTGGTGCTGTTTAAGAATGTTCATTTACCTTTATTTTACCTTTCACTTCTGGTCAAAGTTTATGGGTATTAGTTATCATATTTTTTAACTTTTTATCTTTTATATTGGATACTTAAACTGGAATTCATGCTCCTTCCTTGAATTGAGCTGGATCATTGTGGGTTACGATTTTATTTTCTACCGTGGACCCGACAGAAATATCATAATGAAACTTTTACATGAAAAAACTTTTACAAAAGATTTTAATGTATTTAATTTGTCAATACGGCAAAGAAAAGGACCATAAAGAAATGACACAGTATTGACGTTTATTCTTTCAGAGGAATCGATGTAGGGAAGATCTAGCTATCAAAACTCATAAACAGCCATACTCAAACTTTTGTGTTCTACATTTTGAGTTAAGGACTATGGCGCAACTTTAATAAACTTGTAACGTAGTATACGGAAAAGGAAGTAGACCCAGACTTCTTTGATTATAGAAGGAATTGTAATTTTTTTCCCTGACTTTTCAAGAGGTTAATTTGCTTTCTTTCAATATAAATTGCTTTATATGCTTGGCTAAAATATGTTGAGTTAGAGCACCGCAGGTTGAGCGCTCATTTTAGGCTAAATAATTTAATAATAATAATCATAATAATAATAATAATAATAATAATAATAATAATAATAATAATAATAATAATAATAATAATAATAATAATAATAATAATAATAATAATAATAATAATAATAATAATAATAATAATAATAATAATAATAATAATAATAATAACAATAATAATGATAATAATAATAATAATAATAATAATAATAATAATAATAATAATAATAATAATAATAATAATAATAATAATAATAATAATAATAATAATAATAATAATAACAACAATAATAATAATAAATATCGTATCCGCCAATTCATTGCTATCATAAAAAGATATTGGTAAAAAAATTAGTTCCATAATCCTTTGGGGATTAAAAAAAATAATAACACTAATTAATTCCATTTTTATTGAGCACTTCCACCACACAGTATTTCAATGATTACATCATTCCAGGCTCATTTAGAATTCATGTTCATTCTTATAAGGCTTTTGACATTTAAATCGATCTGAAGCTGTTAAGCATCATGAAAACTATTTATGCAATGCACCCTTATTGGAAGTGTGAGAAAAAAAACTATCACCAGTTCCGAAGAGGGAATCCTCAAAAACAGCATAATTGAAATGAAAATATTCTCTTTGTTTGTAAAGGTGTGGTTTCTTTTTGTGTGTGTGTGTGTTTTTTTTTTTTTTTTTATTTTGGCTACATGTTTCTTTCCATAACTTTCCATAGTGTTAGAATGCTACCAAAAAAAGGACGGGCGAGATTACAAGGGTCACCTCAACGTAAGTTCTCTTGGCCAGGTATGTTTAAACTGGTCGACCATGCAACTAATCTTGGAATCACTGATCAAGACTTGCCAGATATAACTATAGAGGAGGCCAGAAATTATTGTCGGTGAGCGAAACGTTAACAGGGAGAAAAGCCACGATGTTTCTATGTATAAACTTTTGTTAATGGCTCCTAACAATCAATGTTCATCGTTTTTAGCTGAAAGAGTGTTCCAGGTGTTCCAGGTGTATTAAAGGTTTTAACTTAGGACAGTTCAGTTTCAAATGGACATCACGAGACGTGAGCATAACTTGTCACGTAAAGAAATTTTGTGGGAAAAATTAAGGGATTAATGTGAACCACCACTGACATCTCACCTGTGTTTTTAATTGTAGCTTCAGATGCAATGCACTCACTTACAATCCCACAGAAGGCAAAACATAAATGCAATTTCAGTCAAACGATACTTGTTCAATTTCAGTGGGTGTGATTTCACCTATAGAATTATCCTTTTGTGATTATTTAAAAAAAGAAAAACGAAAGAATTTAAAAATAAAATTGTGCACAAAAATTTAAATTCGAGCGTGCTATTTCTTTTGGAAAATCCCCCCCCCCTTTTTTTTTTACCATCAAACATTATTGTTTTATTCGGTTACTATTACAATCTTTAATGTATAGCCAAAGTATTGCTTAGAATCATTCATTGGGTATTGATTCCGCAGGTTTCACAGTATATGATTATGTCGTCTTCTGCAAAAAGTATGCAAAGTTTGTAAATCTTGGCGTTCATTTTGCCTAATGCCTTTTCAGGCGCTTTATTTCGTTTTTCTTTGGAGGCTAGGAAGCAGAAGTAGAAATAACATAAATCATGCGGGTTTTTCATTTTCTGAAAGAAAGTTACCTTTAAAGATATGGTTTTATGAAGAACGGTTTTTGTTCCTTGCCGTATAATTTTATTTGACTCCTGAAAACCAAATGAAAATGTTTGCCAATGGCAGCGGCAACCATAAACACTGGAGCTGTAAATAATGTCCATGCTAGAATTGATTAACATAACCTGTCTCAAGTCCAAACATAGAAAACAATTTAATGTAATCGGGGTGAAGGGAAGGGTCAAGAAGACTGCTTCTGAAATTGTTATTTTTTATCATTAATTTTTTTTTTTTTTTTGGACTATGGCAGAAAAAGAGCTTCGACAATTTGTCTTTCTTTAGATTATCACTTATATTTTTCGCTTTATGAATTCGACAATGATTTTACAGGACAGTGCTTCTACTTTCAGTATACTTTCAATGCTTCAAATTTATGTTACAATCGAACCATCATTGGTTATGTTTTCAAACAAAAATCGAAATTATTCAAGCTCTTTATTTCTCTTCGGACTAGAAGAATATAGAGCTAGATGAAATGTCTACTATAGGCCTATTTATGAAAAATAACTGATCCAGTCAACCTGTTGTTTCCTGTGCAGTCACGCGGTGATAATAGAAACAGACGTCCTTGACAAGAATGAGTGCACAATAAATAAGGCACAACATTTCGATGTGATGCGACAAATTGAACGACATTCTTCCTTAAGTATTACAAAGATAGTACTTCCATCTTTGTTTGATTTCATGATGAACGAAATATAAAAACATTGCCTCTTTATGTAGGAGCAAACCAGAGCAGCCACACACACCCATCTTATCTTATCTTTCCCAAATCAAGCTAATGCTCTGTTTACTTTACATACTGTAGATTACTTTAAATCTTTCTTTTTTTTCCAGAAATCCGAAATCTTTGAGACAAAGACCTTGGTGTGTCACCGATGAGGGAATACAGTGGTGTTCTATTTTACCTTGCGGTAAAACGTTTCGTTGCACATTGTGATTCTTATGCAAAGTTCCCACGACAGTGTAACTTTTAAATTAAGAGATGCTATTCCACACGTATCTGTGGTGCATGGGTTGTAATAATTCATATTTAATTAAATAACTTAAACCAAACCATGTCTGCTGGTGCTGATTAGTGTTACTATTATCATTATCGTTGTTTACTATTCTCATTTAAAGATAGACGTTAGGTTCAAGGATCAGGCAGGTATGATTCTTTAATCTATAAAGGATGGTCTTGAAAAGCATAATATAGTTGATCTAGATTTGACGAAGGGCAAATATAAAAACTAACTACAGTAAACAGAAACGCATCAATCTAATAGGTTCTCACCATAGTTTGATGATCTACATAAAGTCATTGACTCACGTGTTCAATATCCTAAGTAGAATAGCCACAAAAATAACATTAGACCGCGGAAGAGGAGACTATATACATATGCTATGACAGATTGCAAGAAAGTAAAACCGTTTCTTGTTCTATTGATTCTTTATTTTCAACTAAGCAAATGTTCAAGAATATGGCCATTAAGGATAATTTATGCAATAGTCTCATATTCTATGCACGCTGCACAATCGGTAGAAATGCAGAGGGATTGAAATGAAAGCTAGTTTTTGCAAACAGTTGAAGCATAAAGTTCCTTTTTCAGTTCCGCTAACAGATTTTTTAGGGAAAGTCTAATATGCATTGACTGAAACAAGAATCATGTCCTTTTTTTATGTATTTTGGTCTCGCGTCTCAAAACGAATCAAAATGTATCCCATAAAGATTAAATAAACTTTTTTTAAAATTTTCAAATGTGATGATTTCTTTCTTTTAAAATTTAACGCCTCATGAACATGAAGAACTTGTGTGTAGTCATACAACTTATGGCTTCGACTATGTTGGACAGCTGCAAAGTACATCATCTTGGTCTTCTTGCATGTAAGCCGTTCACAGTAAGCTTAGAAATATCATAATAATTACCGTGGTGAAAATTAAGAGGATATTGGATGTTTATCATGGACATTGTATTTAAAAAGACTAATATCGTTTGGCTATTATTCTTTTTGGTATTGTTATTAATTTTGTTGCATGTATTTAGTATTATTATTATTATAATAATAATTATTATTATTATTATTATTATTATTATTATTATTATTATTATTATTATTATTATTATTATTATTATTATTATTATTATTATTATTATTATTGTTGTTATTATTATTATTGTTGTTGTTGTTGTTGTTGTTGTTGTTGTTGTTGTTGTTATTATTATTATTATTATTACTATTATTATTATTATTATTATTATTATTATTATTATTATTATTATTATTATTATTATTATTATTATTATTATTATTATTATTATTATTATTATTATTATTATTATTATTATTATTATTATTATTATTACTATTATTAATGCTAAGTATCTTCATTAGCTTCGAGCAGGCTATTATTGGTTTAAACATTTCTTTCAACCATGCAGTGTGCTCAAATAAAAGTTCTGGAAAGTCCGAAAATTTCAAATTCAAAATGAATATTTAAAAAATGGGGATAGATAGCCTGGTGGATCTGGTTGCTCTGAAACGGATTAAAGTTTTTTTAAAATGTAAAGATGTTGATGTCAAGCTTTTGGTGAAGTTTTTATTGCTTTACAGACCATGGACAACAGAAGGTCTCCCATTTGTAAAAGATGAAGAATTTCCTGGTAGTGACAAAAACCACTCCTATTGTCGAAACCCTGCACGTTCTCAGTCCAGACCGTAGTGCTATGTAACAGCCACTGATTCAGAGCTTTGTGTGGTATCCAGATGCCGTAAGTGGTCAATTTCAAACAAATTATAAATTGTTTGTTTCATTATTTTTGGGATTAGCTTACCATTAAGTCTGTCTCTCCGTCTTTATTGTCTTTTTCTTTTAATTTTTTAGCTGGATTTTTTTTCCCACATTCACGTGAGAACGAGGTGAAGAGTTGGTGCTGTAGGGCTTGCAGGTGCAGCTTTATTACAAAACTTTAAAATATTTTATTACTTTCTTTCCATTTTATTACGTTTATATTTATCGCTATTTTCCCCTTTTTTTATTCCAGCGATTGTAGGAAGAAACTTCATTATATTAGAAACAACATACGGAAGTATTTTCGTTGCATGGTTATGGGCCATAATTCAAAATCGAGGTCAAATTCACTGCTATAGGGTAGACTATGACGAAGAGAAAGCCACGTTGATTGAAATGTTTTTAGGAGACTTGACAACAGAATGTACAGGGGAGGTCGCGAAGAGAGTCACAACAATGGTGTGTTCTTGGACTACAGCGCTGTATGAGGAGGACAGCGCTGATTGGTATCATCTAACAGTTGACTGCGGTGAGTTGGCCATGGGAGGCAAGGGCGCGTGGGTCTCTTTCAAATTATCTCCACAATAATCGTCCTAAATGTATCATTTAGTAATAATTACAGCAGTCGAATATTGAACTAGTTGTTCCGGATAAAATTTCTTTCACGGAAGAGTAGGTAAGAAACAATTGAGGAATCGCACTTCTGTTCATAAAAACAGACATAGTGAGATCAATATAGACCCACGTTGGATTTCTATCTAATTAAAAGTCATGAAGTCTTTCCATAAATCAGAATCATTTAGAAGTCGTTCAAATCAACGCTTTGAGGCAAAATGTCTTTTTTTTATTATTTAAGTGAGATTTGTGACCTAAAAGTGTGCATATGAAGTAGCGTTAGAGCTTTAAATTATTGATTTTCCTTAGTCTATGTAAAGTAGCTGAATCAGCAAACTTTCTTAGCGGTCATCAAAACGTGCCTCAGGACGCACAGCCTTGTGGGAATTTACAGCGTGCCATTTAACTGTATCTGCATATTAATGCTATTTGAAAAGATTCGTTATGAAATAATGCATAAAATATATCTATATTATAGTGAAAGTTTTTAAAAATTAAGCTTATTTTTTTCCTTGCTAAATATGGAAGAGAAAACTTAAAACAGACCTTAGCTATTTTTTGTTAAAGAAACCAATCTAGAATGTCATGGCATCTTTATAGAAAAGTTTGCAACCAGTAATAGCATAAGGTGTGGAGCAGAAGCAGTACCAATAACATTACCAGTAGTAGTAGTAGTAGTAGTAGTAGTAGTAGTAGTAGTAGTAGTAGTAGTAGTAGTAGTAGTAGTAGTAGTAGTAGTAGTAGTAGTAGTAGTAGTTGTGGTTGTGGTGGTAGTAGTAGTAGTAGTAGTAGTAGTAGTAGTAGTAGTAGTAGTAGTAGTAGTAGTAGTAGTAGTAGTAGTAGTAGTAGTAGTAGTAGTAGTAGTAGTAGTAGTAGTAGTAGTAGTAGTAGTAGTAGTAGTAGTACTGGCTGATGGTGTTGATTCGATCCTATGCACATGTTTTATGAAACTCAGTGACTGGAATTCTTTTTATATCTTTAAGAAACTGATACTTAAAGAATATATTAGGTCGAGGAAAAAAGTATCTTTATTGCCGAATAAAAAAGAAGAATATTGTATGTATGACTTAAAACGGTCCAACAGTCCGGGATATCAGTGCGGTTCACACCAGATCGCAAATGCGAGGGAATTGATTTTAGGGCTTGAACTGCCTGAGTTGAATTTTCTCTTTAGATTTTGGTTATCAAAATTATTTTTCCTAGCCATTGAGTTTTCAAAATAAATTGATCGTTGGTTGCACATTTGTTTTGCAGAACTCCCAGAAGAGACAACTACAAAGCCCAGTACAGATTCAACGACGGAGTCATCTGCAGAAACAGAATCCGTCACCATCACTTCTACAGCTCCAACACTCCCACCCGACTCTACCTCAGAATCAAAACTTACAACTGAACTTACCTCAGATCCAACATATCTATTAAATCCAACCTCTTCGACTCTGTCTCCCACAGGCCCAGCATCATCAACTCTCTCTCTCCCTCAGATCCAGCATCTTCAACTTTCTCTCCCTCAGGTCCAGCATCATCAACCCTGTCTCCCTCAGGTCCAGCATCATCAACTCTGTCTCCCTCAGGTCCAGCATCATCAACTCTGTCTCCCTCAGGTCCAGCATCATCAACTCTGTCTCCCTCAGGTCCAACATCATCAACTCTGTCTCCCTCAGGTCCAGCATCATCAACTCTGTCTCCCTCAGGTCCAGCATCATCAACTCTGTCTCCCTCAGGTCCAGCATCATCAACTCTGTCTCCCTCAGGTCCAGCATCTTCAAGTCTGTCTCCCTCAGGTCCAGCATCTTCAACTCTCTCTCCATCAGGTCCAGTATCTTCAACTCTCTCTCCCTCAGATCCAGCATCTTCAACTCTCTCTCCCTCAGGTCCAGCATCATCAACCCTCTCTCCCTCAGATCCAGCATCTTCAACTCTCTCTCCCTCAGGTCCAGCATCATCAACTCTGTCTCCCTCAGGTCCAGCATCATCAACTCTGTCTCCCTCAGGTCCAGCATCATCAACTCTGTCTCCCTCAGGTCCAGCATCATCAACTCTGTCTCCCTCAGGTCCAGCATCATCAACTCCGTCTCTCTCAGGTCCAGCATCTTCAACTCTCTCTCCTTCAGGTCCAACATCTTCAATGGCGCTTCCTTCAGGTCCAACATCTTCAACTCCCCCTCCCTCAATTACAACAACATCCACTAATGCCCCTCCATCCGTCTCCACTGTTTCAACATCTTTGTATACCGGCTCCACGCTGAGCAATCCAACTCCTATCTCCCAATCATCAGGGAGCTCATCTCCCCCGATGAAACTATGTCCATGCGACTGTGCCTGGAATGCTGACGCGGTCTACACAGATAAGCAGGTGCAAGCTATGGTCGATAAAATCACCCAGGTGCCAATGCCTTGTGCTGTTTTTCTTTCTTTTTTTTTCATAATACTTGGAAAGAGCTAGAGATTTAAATGATCTTTTTATTATAGAGAGGTCCGAATCACTTGAGAAATTCAAGGTTTTGCTGTCATAGCCTTTTCCCACGTTGTTACATCACAAATCTCTCGGTCTTTAAATCGACAGATAAAGATAATCTTTTTTTTTATCTTTAATAATTCTGATTATAATAAATGTCTCTATAATTAGGTTTATATCCAAAGTCTTGCAACATTAATTTTCCTTTTAATGTTTGTCCATGATTTGGGGACTTTTGGTGTGCTCTTTTTATGAGAGAGAAAAAAAAACAAACGATCAAAGCAATACAATGCTTGCTACGTATAATCGTACGTCTTTCTCTTGTCGTTCCATTTTCTTTATCGCTAATAATGATGGTCTCTCCTTATTGTTTAACTCTACAGGAATTGTCGGTGCCCTCAACAAATTTATCTTCTACAGTACGAGCCAAGAAAAGTGCAGAAGACAATCGGCAATCAGCTATTGGCACAGGTGTGGTAGGTCTCGTCCTGACGGGCTTGATGGGCGGGCTTATCTTCTCACTGGATGTTTTGAGACTTGTGAGACACTTGCGACAGCCTTAAAATATCTGAGGTTAAAAATCCACTCTAAGGTTGAAATTCAACTTATCATGCGATAGAAGTGAGTAATTTCTTTAAAGATTTTATACACTCATTGGTCTCTGGTTGTGCAAAGAGATGATACTAAAATATCGACTACTTTGGGCATAAAATATCATAAATCTCATTTGAAGAGAGCGCAAATACAGTGCTCAAAACATGCATTGCATGAAAATAATTATGTAAGTAAAACTTTATATACCTTAGCTCCTTTAGTTGTGCACTTTACCCAATGTACTTACATGTACTTGATACGATCGATAACTATATTTACCCATTCACAAATAGTTACGTATAGATTTCGTCATAAAAAATGTGCCTAGATTTTACGCTCCTAAAATTTACATCTACACGGTTTGCATCTTTCTGTTTCTGGTGTCAATAGAAAGACGGTAAACAAGACCTTATCAGTCTGATCTTTGAGTTGAGGTTTACCACTCTAGTCAATATAGAGAATCTCGAGTCACAACTTTGGTGTGAGCTGTTCCTGAGCATACATTAGATATTCTTCATCTTTAACTAAGGTTCCTGTATTAATTAAAATAGTTTTAATATCCCTCCACTTACCTTGATGTGGCTCTCGACGTCATTGGTTTCCTTGATTATCAGTTTGTTGTCATAGAGAAAATTTACTTTTCTTAAGATAGAAGAATGCCATTCATGCATTCTACAGTTATTCCTATTTTCCACTTGGTTTCATGGATGTGTAAATACCTATTTCTTGTATTTGGGTACACATTCTTTGTTGCACACATGCTCATTGAAAAAAAGTATGAAGTTATGTCATTGAGAATTAGACGTTTTATATATCTGACCCTCTGCTCTTCAAAATGAAATAAAGATAAAAAAATAAAGGTGTTTATTCATAAAATTTGAAACTCTGAACTAACCATACCTACTTTGCACACATTATTGCGCAGTAAACTAACACAGGTCATATTAACAACAAAGATTTTTCATCAATAATTCTTTATTAATTTAATATTTTATATCAATTTATAAAGACTTCAAAAAGACAAACATAAATCAATGTTTAAAAACGAACCAGAAAGAATAAATATTTGAAAAAGGGCACAAAATATACTTAGGAAAACAAAGAATCATATAGATCTTATGTGTAAAAAACATTCATGACACTACAATTCCTCAATTAAACTTCATAATTTGGAGTATGATTCGAGGAAAATGACTAATTTTGCTATCCAACATGCGTAGATGAAAATTTTGGGTCCATAATTTGACATTTTAAAATTAATATCAAAATTCAGATGAGACCAGTCTATATAAAGCAAACAAAACAAAATTACCAATCTTGCTGAAATAAAGAAGAATCAGGGAGAAAATCAATTGCACTCATTGAATAAATAATTTCACAACCGCTTCAGAAATAAACGAGAAAAAATTTCTACAAAACTCATCTCTTTTCAACTGCTTCAATAAACAGACTTCACAATCATCTTTGTTGCGTAATGATTCATCTAACTAAAAATACCATCTCTTTTTCATATAAAATTAAAGCCTGGGATATTCAAAAGTAAGGAAAATCCAAAGAGCTTACTTGAAATGCAACTGCATACAATCTGGACGGCCATGCATGATTTCAATGGGTGTAAAAACATAAACTCTCTTAACCCTTTAATTTCTAGGAAAATAAATAAATCTCAAAGTAAATCATTCAATTAACAAATCATTGTATTAGTCAAGTTTCCATTGCTATTGATTTGGATAAATTGAAGACAACCATAAACTTTAAACGAAACAATATAGCTTTGTGACGTAATAAATGAGCTTTTAAAAATATTAGTACCTTTAATCGTTGATGAACTCCAGAGTGTCCATTAGATTCTCTTGTATTTTGGGGAGTTAAAAAATGTTTTGCAAAGGACTATGAAACAAATTTTACAACTTTTAGAATTACAAAATTAAGATTCACAGGTTTAGTCATGTGAGGAGACATATTGCATTTGCTTGAGAAAAAATAAGCACAGTTATACATGGTCTACATAAAAAAAAATCAAAATTAATATTTAAAAAAGGGTTACAATAATTACAAGAAGCAACAGAACATGCATGCTGTTAATTGATTTCATCTCCATCGAAATGATTATGTTAAAAATATTTTCTTCCATCAGTGGTACCAATATACATATAAATTTCAATATGCATGAAGTACACACAATAACTCTAAAACCTCTATAAATCTAAATATCTGGCAAAGGAATTTCATTAAGTGATAGCAATTCAGATATGTTTATGTCTCTGAAACACAGAGAGTCATACAAACAAAACATTGAAAGGTCTTCCTCAAAAGGAAAGTAACGTATGAACCTAATATTCAGGATATAAATTTTGCAGATCTCCCTTAAGTAGTAAGTGCCATGTTCAGCAATACTGTTAAGATCCTCAAGCATTTTGTCTGTATCCTTTAAAAATACCTCTAAGCATTAACAAGAGTCAACAAATTATTGCAGCACTATTGCTCTATATAATCTACTTTTGTGCATTTGTCATGCAGATAAGACATTAAACCAGGTTTGATTAACATTGTGACCATAGGGTGAACAAAGATGACAAGCTAGCTTTTCAGGTTGTATTTAAACTGGATGACTAGGGCAAAAAGTAATAATAACGAAGATAATTGTCCATATCATACAAGAACTGACAGAGATGTTATCAACACAAAAGATACCTAAAGGTTTATTTACATGAAAAGAGGAATGGCAAACAATAATCAGAGTAGAAATAGACTTATTAAGACAACATATAAAATCAGGGTCAATAATACAGGTGCAAACTGTATAAGGTCAGCAAAAAAATTAAACATATGAATTGAAGGACACTATAAATCTCATCTCTAACGACAGCAATATTTACTTCCAACTACCATAAAGTAGCATTAGCACTCTTCTTGATTTTAATATCTAGGAATGTTCTCCGCTTGTCAAGTTGTCATTCTTTCTCCTTGCCTATATTATCATAATAAGGCGTTTTGTGAATCAACCGACTCAGTGGAGTCCAGCTTACAAATACGAACAAAATAAAGGGACCCCAAAGATTTAAAAGAAAAAAATTGTTAAATTGTAAGAGCATCATTTGGATTGATGTAAATGTTTGAATTTATGAAGCATTTTGTGACAAAACTATTTAAATTTAAAGAGAATAATGGGAAACACCTATGAAGCTACAATGAAATTATGAAGACACACTTGATTGAAAGATTATCAGGTGATACCGGTACAAAGTAAAAATTGCTTCTTAGATTGTACTTGACTATGATGATGTATGTGCCTTCAGATGGACATGAGGCAACTTCTACAATGTGTTGCTTGCTGAAAATGTGAGACATGTTAAATATTTGAACCATGGTGATTGTTGATTCCAATTATAACAGCTCTGTTGTATTTTGCCATTCTTCTAGATGTAAATCAATTCACTGTTTTCTTAAAAAATCAACATTTCACCAAGGCTTTAGAAATTTCATTGACATTATCTTTTGGCATCACATGATTGTTGTAGTCAAAGATAAAAGGAGTGCCTGAAGTTAATTGTTGTTTTACAGGCTAAGAGAACAAAACAACTCAAAATTTGTATTGATGATGTTTTTTTCATTAAAATCCGTAAACATGACCATTTAGTAGTATGTAATGCACAGATGTATAAATTTCCTATTTCAAAAATAATTTTCAAACTTCTTGAACAATATGAAAGCTGAATAAAGAAAATTATTGGTTAATGGAATGCCATTCTGAATGTACACATTTAATTGAATTGTCACCATCTCTTGTCTATTTGGCAATTCGGTTTGTTATGATTTATAATGTGTACTTCTTAATTTTATGCTTCTCAAGATTCAAAAGATTCTATAAAGAACGAATTAAAATTTACTGCTCATATTTACAAGATAAAGTTTCAACATGTGAAAATTTCTTTCTCAATTACAATAATAGTTCTGGAAACTTGCGTAAAAAATGTTTTTACCTCACTTTTGTGTTTAAAACCTAAAAGATAAACAAGTGAACCAACAACACACAATTAACATCTGTATTTAAGTCCTAATATATTTATATCTTTTCCACATCTAATATTTGCTTTTAATATCATGTATTAAACACAAATGGTCAAGTAAAACAACTTTTAAAAAAATTAAATTTCACATATTGGTAACTAATAACACCCCTTAAGGATTTTATACCAGACTTTGGCCATTAAAGAGCAAGCTTCACCATGATTACAGATGATACGTTAACAACTTCATACAAAGTAGTAAAGATAAGATATTGCTTCAGAATTCTGTAAGTAAATGTTTGAAACAAACATCTCATTGAATCTTCAGCATATGGTATTGTCTTTGGCATTGTCTTAAATTCTATTTTGGTAAATGGAATTGCAGGATCTAAGGTGATATTTAAGGAAAAATCCAATGATGAATTTATTCACACCAAGCTATTTAACAGCATGCCTAAAACATACCATTCTTGATTACTGAATATGTAAAATAAAAATAAACTTAGCAATTTTATTTTATAGTTATGGAGCATTTTAAATTAAGCAAACTTCACTTTTAAAATATCATCTAAAATATGATAAAATAATATAGTGTACTTTTTAACTAAAAGATATTGGGCTCACAAAAACTTATGAGCTCAACAATTAAAAAAAAAGTGTGTGACAGAAAAAACTTCCTCATATTTTATAAAACTGTCCACACAAAGAAGCAAAATTATTAAAGAAAAAATTTGTTTAGCTTCAGCCATCTTTTCTATCAGTCATGGGATCAACTCAATATTAGCTTTTAATGTTATAAGTGCAAAAGGAAGTAAAACATGTAGACGTTTTCTACATTGCAGAGGGCAGGACTAATGAGTTTCATCTATTATGCATACCTTTTAAATAGCTAGCTATTTTTTTTGTGAAGGTTTCTTGTAACTATCATA
This sequence comes from Elysia crispata, assembly GCA_033675545.1. Lineage (NCBI taxonomy): Eukaryota > Metazoa > Mollusca > Gastropoda > Plakobranchidae > Elysia > Elysia crispata. The sequence continues at coordinate 79,829 of JAWDGP010003058.1, read as the reverse complement.
GATAATTAATGAAAGAAAAATAGTATGTCATGTATAGAATCAATTTTGCAATAGTCAGTGTGTCACAACCATAAGCTATAGGTTTCCCTTAAGATTAAAAAGTTGTGACCTTTTCAAAACATAAGTTTAGCAACATCAAATAAAAAACACACAAATGGGGCATTGTCATCTGAAAAGATATCAGCATTTTAAGGGTCAACAGAGACCTGTTGCAGTCAATGTTTCAATTAAATATAGGTAAGTGCTTTAAAATTATTAACATATCAGATAATTTCTGGCAAAAAAATGAGCCACATCCTCTGGCAAAAGCATTACTCAAGCAAACAAAACTTTACAAAAATGGATTGATTTGTCAAGAAAAGCCAATTTAAGGCTGATTGTCCTAATAATCTCAAGAGAATATAAGTACTCAACTTGGAAAGCTGAAGTGTAATCACTTACAATGCTGTAGCGGTAATATTTGTTGCTTTTTATTTGAAAAGTATTTTTTGTTTAAACTGAAGCAAATAGAATTTACAAAAAAAAAACTCAGGAAGGTTTGGACTGCAACTCCACTACAGCAAGAGGGCTAAAAAGAGAAAGGAAGCGTGAACATCAAAACATTATGAAACCACAAACAAGTAGAAAATTTAAAAGCACAACCAAATGTAACAAATTTACAAATGAAAAAGCTGAAAAGAAGGAAGAGTAAAATATGAGATTCTTATAAGCTCTTTTGGACTGATAACCGTTTTTTTTTTTAATTCCAAATGAATTTTCCATTCTTAGTGGATTTGATCAAAAGCAGAATTTAAGTTTGCCATCATTTGCTGCAATTAAAGAAACGAAAACACTGCTACCTCAATTCAATGTTAATGGCACAAAATGGAAGCCTATTTCAGAGCTACCTCTTTTCAGGCACCTCAATGAAATGTTTGTAGCGAATGGCTGTGCTTAAAGGATATGCAACTCTCTTGATGCTGCAATCAGTAGAAAATGAGACAAAGAAAAGAATGAGATAAATGACACACTAAGTTCATAAGTGAAATTTAGTAGTGTAAATATTCAAGAATGTCTGCACACTTGAAGCTGCAATTAACTATTTTGTTTTCTTAATTTATTTGCTCATAAAATCTCTTTTATTTAAAATTAAAAAAGCAGCTTTGGGCAGGTCAGGCACAAGTCACAATACTGAGATTTTAACGTTTTACCTTACAGATGATGAAAATTTTTAACTAAAGTTTTCATTCATCTATAGATAATTATTTCATTCAAGAGCTAAAACTAGAAAAGGCAGCAAAATTGAATTGAAGTACATAATTACAGGTTTTAAGTCCAATGCTCATATTAGGGACTTGTGCCTGATCCACCAAGCCATTATACATACACACAATTTATGTACATGGTTGCCTAAAGTAAATGATACAGCATTTGGCACAATCATCAAGCAATTAGGTGCTTAGACTACACAGTAGTTTTACAAAACTACAGCTGGTTATTATAAACCCTGTCACATTTGCAAAATGATTTTGAGGAACATTCACATTATGCTCAGTAAAGGATAATTGTTTGTACCTGAAACAATAAAAAGCATTACAAGAACAATGTATGATTACAACATCATACTACAAACACAATTGATGATTCTCCAATCAAAAATGAACACCTAATTGGACATAACAAAAACATAATTTCAATCATGCATTCCTTTCGTTGTGACTGGATGTGCCTTATGTTCTCACCAAAGCAGTGACATTCAACAACATCAGAGTGCTTCATTTTTTTTTTAAATAAACTACTTATAGAAATATATTTTTTTTCATCAATATAATATATATGTATAAAAATATAATTTATAATATCCATCAAATATCTTCCTAGGCCGCACAGAACTTCATTTCAACACCTATTTAATTTGATGCTATCATGACGCTTGTGACAAATGTAGCCTCCTTATTTTTTCAATAAGTCATAACAATCAAACTGTAATGAAATTGTTGGGAGAGAAAAAAAGAGGGAAATATGTAAAATTAATTTTGGCTTTTCCTTATGGACCATTTAATTTCAAACATTATTTGATGGGGTGTCCTAAAAGGAATCACTTTTATTATGATAGTTGCTTGCCTTTTCAATTAACACTATCAACAGCAATCTCTAACAGTGTTTCAGTTCATATTAGCACCTTAACGTTCATACACAAATAAAATAATCATGGCTGGTTTGTATTATTGAAATAAGAAAGTAATTTGAACTATGTTTTAAAAAAATGGAGAAAGCAAATATTTGTGGCTTGAATTTGGTCCCATTCCACTAAAAAGAAAAAGAAACTGATCTGTTTCACTTTCTATGAATCCCAAATGGGAATTGAAGGAAGACAATACCCCTGGAGACAGATATCGTTGTAATGGCTTAATGTCCTATGGTTCTCTCTCACAGTCTTACAAGAGGAAATAAGTTTAATGAGACAAAAAAAAACCATTTAATATTAGAAGTTGAAATCATCCCTTAAAATGTCAAATAAGGCAAACCAAGTTGAAAATTGTTTAATAAAAGAAGTTGGTGGCAAACGCTTTAAAAGGTTTTATCACAATCAAACCTAATCCTCTTATATAATGCCTTCAGAATCACCTTTGACTAGATATGCCTATAGTATAAGCAGTTGGTATGGAGAAAAAAGTTTTTTTCAAAATGAACTTTGAAGCGAGCAGCAAAATTTTAAACTGTCAATAACTTAGATGTCTATTTTCAAAACTCTTGCCCCTTAATAAGATAATTTTTAAGTGAGTGCTTAGGTATGGAAATATTTCATTCACAACTCAACTTGGAATGGTAATTAAGCCTTTTCATCCAATACTATTAGTGTGAAATCACAAAGCATGTAAAACTATTTCAAAGAGGCACTGTGTTTGAAAGAATCAAACATGTTCTTGAATATTTCCATTTTGAAAAGCTGGTAATCTTGGCTGGTCCAAATGGCTTGAAGAAAAGAACAAATGAAGGCTATGATAAATATAACTTTTTGCATTTCCAGAACACAATCTTTGGCTCATGAATCACATTTAGACTAGTATTTCAATTATACAATAACTAATACTGGAGGTTATGCAAACACAGCCAATAATGCTCTAGTCAAGCCAGATCTGACTTGCTAAGCTAGTTTCAATGCAAAGTCATCAAATTGAAAAGTTTGACAGTACATTTTCCATTCCCAGTTTTACATTTGCATGCTTGTTCTCAGTAGTCCTTGTCTTGGTGAATTTTTTAATCGTTTTCTCCATCTTAAATTTATAAGAAAATGAGTTTACTTGGTAGTCTTCACTAACATAAAAAAAAAATGAGATTGAACCTCTAACTGTTGACGATGATAATGATCAAATGTTATGAAAATTTGCTGCATCTTATGATTGCTGAAGTTGTCATAGTATAAAGCAGGGCTGAACGCTCCAAAGATGAAACAATTGTTGAATGATCATTGAGAATCAATAATATATATTGAGCTTGATATGTCTGTGTTTTTCTTGCTGCATGTGATGGTTCAAAACTCAGTGAAGAGGATCGAAAATTTGATGCAACATCTCTTGAACTACTGACATCTTATGGTACTCTGTACATGTGAATTAAAATGAAGATTAATCAAGTCCATGAAATGATTTTTTCAACTGTGACATAGCAAAGTGCATCCTTTGCACATTTGCAATATTTTCTTTTTTAACTTAATGTCCCTTGAGGGCCCGAAAATAACTTCAGGTAAGAGGGAGCATTCAACAATAGAATTCAGCTCTCCTCCTCAGCTCCAGGCCCATACATTGTGGCCAGACGTGAGAATTTGGGACCCCAGTCGTTCAGATAATCATACTCATGGTCATTATCACCACTACTGCTGGTGTTTAATGAGCTCAAGCTTCCTGCATCACTGTCACCACCTTCAAAGGCATATTCTCGAACAGCATCATAAGGAGGAGCTCCTTCATCACCATCTGCCTCTTTCATGCGGTCATCTATGAAATTGCCAACATCAACTTTGCTATCGCCTGAGGCTCCTGGAAGATAATTATCATAAGGAAATTGGATAAGTATGGAAAATATGACTGATTGGTAACAATTGACATGTCTAACTGGATATACTGTTGGCCTTTCAATTAGATTTCTGACTCAAGGATATAGGAGCCCCACTATCAGTTCATGCACAATTTAATGCAGCCTATATGGCCTATGTTTTCTCACTCCAAGAAATAACTGAATCAAGAAGTAAAGCCTGCAATAGTGAAGAGTTAAAATTTGTGGACTGACAAAATATTTAGTTCCACTACTTGAATTTAAGATGAAATTAGTGACCCCTGATTTGACATCTAATTATGTTCATATCAAGCCTTGAAAAGGGCAACTGAGTAATATGATCTATCTTTTTATCTCACCTATCATTAAAATATCACAATAGTAAGGATTATGTGGCATAGCTGGTCAACAGGTAGAACTGCCTTATTTTATTTACACATGTTCTTTGGGCTCTGTTTGCCATAGGTAATATAGGCAGTTATATATATATATATATATATATATATATATATGTATTTCCTATGGCCTATATACACACACACAGGAGAGCAACACTAGTCTCTATGACACTCCTCCTCATTTTCTGTGGTTCTCAGTTTTGAGATCCAGGCAAAGGTGACCTTAAATATCATTGAAAATAATGTTTAAAATATGACAGTTCCACATATTTACTAGTTTATTTACTAGATACACACACACACTCTCTCTCTCTCAGAGTATATATATATATATATATATATATATATATATATATATATATATGTAGACAGATAGATAGATAGATAGATAGATAGATATACAAGCCACCAGTAACAATTGGGGAGAAGAGTCTCAACTTACGGCCAAGTAATTGACTCTTCTGAGGTAACAGTGGGACCTCTGCACCTCCTTTTTGTAAACGGGAAAGATCATAAGCTGACTGATCTTCTTCACCTGAGAAGATATTAAGTACAGTGAACATTCTAGTGAGAAATCATACAATTTAAACCCTTCAAATGCAAATTTATTTGCTGCATATGATACATAACTGAATCTAATATGCCCCAACAAGATTGTCATGTGAAATAATGAAATATAACTGTTTATCTAAAAGTCCTTGGTTATTTTATATGTAATTATCAAGGTATTAAATTGCCTTTGAGACACTTGAAATTTACTAGCTGGTACACGGCATTGATAGATTTAACTTGTCAAGCTATTAAAAAAGCTCAATGCTGTAGAGCTATTATAACAAGGTACAAGTATGTTATCTAAAGACCTAATAGTAAGGCACTGAAAAAGAGTAAATAGAGTAAATTTACTGAAACTTAGAGTCAAGGGTTTTAAACAAATTAAAATGCAATAACAAAAGAAACCCAGAAAATTTACATTTCTTACAATGCAAAAAAAAAAAAAAAGATGAAGAAGAAGAAAAAGAAGAAAAACAACCACTGATGATTTTACCTGCACCCTCTTCATCGTAATTGATTATATTTTCCCTTATATCATCTTCTGGATCCACCTCGAGGATGTATTTTTCTCCCTCTTCGTTACGAGGGCAGAACTTGTACAAAAGGAAAACAACAATGACCAGCACTGAAAAAAAAAAAATGATATAATGTATTGAATTTGTTGCAGAACTAGCCAAAACAACCAACAAAGCAAGGAACAAGCTTCAGAAAATATCAACACCCCTCACCTCTCAGCCTCTCTCAAAATATGTTTAGTCTCTTGCAATCAAAGCAAAATCTGATGCTTTAATTGGCTTTTATCTGTTGGCTGCATTTTTTCATTGTTGCTGATAAGTCACCTAAATATATTTGGTTTCTGAAATTCAAAGAACTTAGTATTTTACCTCTAGTCCACCTCAGGAGTACTATATAAAACATGTATATACACATATGTATATATATATCTTATTTTTTTTTACTTAAACATTGTATCCAACTCACTCAGAGCTGAAATCATGGAGACAATCATTGCTGCCATGGCACCGTTACTGATGTTGCCACTCTTGACAAGCTCTGGACCCAAGGTGTCACAGAACTGACCCCTCCATCCTGGGGGACACCTGCACATGACTTGGGAGTTCACCACAGAACAGGACACATTGTTGAAGCATGGGTTAGGAGTGCAGCTTGAGAGGCACTGATCACCAGACATACGATAGCCGGTTTCACACCTTAGACAAAGTTTGGATTCAAAGCAAGATAACTTGGTTGTAATGAATGCAAATTTTCAAGATGTATAAAAGCTAAAAGGATTGGCTACAGATAACATAAGAAAATAATCCACATTTTTTTGTAAGAAATTCAAGCTGTTTCCTAATTGTTCTTACTGTATTTGAAATGATTAAAAAAGGTAGTCGTGCAAAAATAGAAACTGGGACACAGTCAGTTAAACTGGGATCTTCAGACATTATTGATGATGAAATAGAAAAGACACAGAAATTGAAAAGAGTATGAAAAGAGATCAAACCTGTACATCTATACCACATCCACTACCTTGCTCAGTCAAAAACAAACACATATATTATTCAGTTATTTTTTTCTTCAGGTAGAATGACTTTTATGCCGTATAGAAGAGGCTGAGAATGTCCAAGTCCATATTGCCAAACAGGGAATATCAAACCTCGTCTCTATACACTCTGCATGGCAGAGATTGCTGTACATAAGTACAGATTCATTTTTGGCCATGCTATTTTTTTTTCTTAAGACTCTTTACTCTTAAATTAAGATCTAGGTTTGCAATTGCTGCTGCTAAGCTTTTTGCTTCATTGTCGATAAATATTTTAAAATTCCTAGGTCTAGTTTTGACAGTATTAGCTTTTATGGTTGCATGACTGCTTTCTCTTTGTTAATGTAAATTTGTTAGTGGCTTATCATCAATCAAACATACATCTTAAGATCAGATAGAAACTTGTTTTTCATGCTGTGCCTTAAAAATAAGTACTTGAGCAATATCTGTGAAATTAATTTTCAGTATATTCCAGCCAAAATATGAATTATTCTGCTAGACCTTTCTTTTTTAAGACAAGGGTGGTTGTGAGATTAGCACATGTGATCTGTCTGGAAAAGTAGTGGGAGATGTATAGAATGCAGGTTGATCTCCATCCAATCATTTACATTGTATTTGTAAATCTTTGACAGACTCCTACAATGAGCTTTACCTTTAATAGTTATTAACTTGTACCTCATGGAAATGCTGTTAGAAATGTGGTCTTGAAATTACAAGCTGTCCTTCAGGCTTGAATCTTTGGAAAATTCTGCTCTGTATTGATTTTTTCACAAAATAAACATCATGATAGCTACAATTTTTGTGAAATTCTGATGAGAGATAAGAACCTACCTGCATTCGTGGTGCTCCCATAGTGGAACGCAAATTTGCAGCTTATCGCATGGCTTGGTACAGTCCTGTCTGTAGCAGCCTTCTCTTGTGTTTTGGTTCTCTGCCACCCTGGCATATGTGTCTGGATCATTGCTCTCCTCATCAGTCATTGCAAAATAGTGGTCATTAACTCGTACATCCTGAATACATGCTGTGAAAGGATCCAGGACAGAACAGGTTAAAAAAGACTAGATGTATGGTAAGTCAGAAAACTGGGAAAAGAATTACTCTCCTTTAAAAAAAAAAGCAAAAAAATATTATATTAAATGAATTTCACTTTTGAATTTGCACTTGGTGATTAAACATATTAGAAGAGTAGTTGAATAAAAATTGCATACTTCAAGTGTTTCAAAGGGTTACATAAAGACCATGCAGTTACACACGATCTCTTTGAAAAGAATCACTTTTTGGAAAATGCTGAAGTAAAAAAAAATTTTTGCTGCATTGAAAAGTATCAAAGCTTGTATTATAAATCCGAAATATACATAAATGCCAGAGGAAAGAAAACAATTATCAGATTAGGCTAAAATGTTTACTTAAGTTGCACCTATCCTTTTCGTATATTTGTGTTCATACATTCAATTTTTAAAATTGGCACAGCAGTGAAAAAAATTTATAGAAGAAGGAATCTCAGGGAAGCGTTTGTCTATTGACAAAAATCATGGTTTTGTGACAAAAATTGTATTAAAAAAAAACAATAAAAAAGAATTGTTTGAACTTACTCATAACAAGGTCTGCTGACAACTGGGCTGCCAACCCAATGCCTTCCTTAAGAGCTCCAGAGTAAACATGGCTGTTTACTTTTAGTACTTCTCTCTCTGAGGGCCTTCCTGGGACACTTCTGTGTCTTTCTTTACCTCCTAAGGTATAGTTATAGTTGCGACCCTCCCCACCATCCAACTTCAGATGAAACTCCCTTCCAAAACGCTTCATTTCCAGTGTATGCCATTGGCCATTGTTAGCCTGTGCATGTGTCAGGTCAAGTGTTTTTGTGCCATCTCCAAGATTATAGGCCAACCTTACTTTTCCTTCGTGCAGCTGAAAATAAAAATTCATGCATAACCTTAATAATGGCATTCCTGAGGTCAACCACTTTAGATTTATCAATAATCTTTATAATTTAAAATGACTTAAATTACTCCCTATTTTGGCTTTGGTTTTATCAATTCATCTGAAAAAAAATGGGCTGATTGGTCTTATCATTGTAATTGTGTTGGACATTTACATTTATTATGCTGAAAGTTGGCTTTTTTTCCCTTTAGCATGCTGCATAGCTTTTGCAACCCTTTTACCACTTGCAGATAGTTCCAGCAGCCATAAATTGAAAGTCATTTTATTTCATACCAAAATGTTTTCACTTAATTTATAAAGAGTTTGAAAATTTCATACTTTCAAAAGCACTAGTCATGTGAATACTGTAAAATATGTAATATTAAGCATGAAAAATAACAAACTCTATAGAAAGAACAAACTTTTAACGCTTGAAGATAATTCGTTAAATATCATGACAAATCACATTGAATTGTAAAGTATTTGGGATTGGGTTTTAAACTTTCATGAAAGAAAGTTTGTAATTCTTGGCTTTACATAACAAACTTTTAACTAAAATTTGGCACAAACATCATTAAAATTAGCTTAAAAAATCTTTAATTTTATATGTAATATTTATGAAGCTCAAAATTTTTACAAAAAAAACCCCAAAACAATAGAAAAAGCTGCCATATCATCCTGCTGCTACCTAAGGCTAATGCCATTACAACTTTACCTTATGTAAAAAATTGACATTATTCACATCCTTTGGAGAAGAGATAATAAAAGCTATCTTAGAGTAAATGTCATGTCTTAAAACAAAAAGCATTTTATTCAAATTCGCAAAAAAAATTACAAGCTAAAATGTCAATATTGAAATGATACCTTAACAACATAATAGTTGCAATTTTTAGATCAAAGACCAATAACTTCATAATTCATTTCCATTACTCTATTCTATTCATTTTCTTAAATATAATAACTCACCATGAGCCTGACATAATGTGGTGCGATAGAGGAGGTTGAGTAATCAAAGAGGTACATAAAAATTCCAGTTCGCTGCCTTGTGCGAAACATGAGCTGCAAGCTTAGCTCTCGATTTCTGGTCATCTTATTGTAGAATTCGTCTTTCATCTTCCAAAGGTAGTAACTAGACTTTCTAAAATCACGAATGCTTGCAGCTGTCAATTAAAGTACAATAAAGAAATATTTTCAACCACAAAATTTATTTGTACTTCAAAAATAAAAATATATATTCTTCCCCCCTCAAATTAAAAAAAATTCGAGAAATTTGAAGCTCCCAACCTTATTACAGTACCCATCTGTTTTGTACCCTAATATAACCCCCCCAAAAAATTGAAAATAGAATATTTGGTTCTGTTAGAACATATAATAAATTCACTCACGTTTATTGCATCTTGTTCCAAAGTAGCCAGGTTTGCAGTGACATCTGGGATTTCCACTGAGAGAGGCTACACAGCTGCCATGAACACACAGTGGTACTTTACCCGAGTCAATCTTGTTCTGAGGGATAGTTCCTGGCCTTGACTTTAGTGAGTCCATGTCTTTGGAAACAAAGCAATGAGCTTCTTCAACAGGACAGCCATTTGTTCCACTATTAAGACCAGGAATAGGCCGGAAATGAAGGTCATACATCTGGAAATAGCGTGACAAAAAAAAATTGTAAAAATTTTTAGTGATACACAGCAAAAATAGCACTATTTACTTGTATGAAATGCTTCTTTGTTGTCTTTTTCTTTATCAATACATTGAGAATACCAGCAATTTTAATGATAAAAATTCTTATGTATTAGAGATAATAGCATTCATATATGTCCAATAAACTGAAAATAATATGTGTATAGCAAAATTGCCATTTCTCTGAATGAAAAAAAAGGACCTTCTTTCCTTGATTTTCAGAGGGAAATTTAATAAAGGTACAAGAAAACAGTCTCTTTGAAAAAATTTTGTTAAAATATCATAGACTCTGAGATTGTGACAACATATGATATCATCCTAGGATGATTTGGGATCAAATAAGTTCAGTCCTTTCTACAGCACAGCAAAACAAATTTGAATGACTTTCCACATTCCAGATTTCTTGTTTGAGACAAAGAAAAGATATGTAGTAACTTGTGTGTCCAGATATTAGAAAGTTTAAATATTTGCATGTCCTTACCTGTTTATTGTGTATCAATTCCTTTAAGCAACCCTTGAAATGTGTGAGGTGATGTTTAGCTTGACGCTTTAAGTGTGTCAAGGAAGCAAAATCTTCCTTTGTTTTGATTCCTCCCAGCTGCAGGTATGTGTTGACATTCAAGAATTGATTCTCACCAGGAGTTTCACGAACAATTCTGCAAGCTCTATCATCCATTATAAAATCACCCTCAGTTTGTGCAGCTCTGCATTTATCCACAACTATTTCTACTCTCTGTTGAGTTAAATTTGTGCAGAGTAGAAAAATAAATATTAAGACTATCAATTTGAAAAGACAGATCAATAGAAGTAGAAGAAAACAAAAGCAATTAAACAAACAGTAACTCTGTTAATAATCTTAATGAGGCAGATCAAGTAATATGACTTCCAAAGTTTCAAACAAGACAAAAAAAAATTATTTTCTTTTTCTTAACACAAATATTTTTTCAATTACAATATAAAATATGAAACACCTGAGGTGCTTTGCTGCCAAATTTCGAGAAAGCATTACTGAAATATATCTCTTCTTTCCTTACAAGGATTTTTTTTTTTAAATTTTGCACCTCAAACTTCTATTCCAAACAAAAAAATTATGAAAAATAGTGCCTCAAAATAGCTGTCAAAGTTTAAGCATCTTTTTAAATGGGCCACACAAAAAAAATCTTTTCCAAAATCTCTAAATTAACCTTTCCATCCCTGTTGATATCAATAGTGTGCCACAAGCCATCATTAAGGGCCTGCATGAGCTGTGTGCCACGTTGGTCTTTTCCATCTGGAGCCAAGACAACATGCCCTGAGCCATGATCAATGGTGAGTCTAGGAAAACCATCAAGCAGCTCCAGAAGTATGAAGTCTTGAGGGGTCTGAATTTAATTGAAAAAAAAAAAGGATTGAAATGTGTGGTATTGCATGCATTAGGAAGTTAAAACAGACTGACTACTCAATTTCTAGAAGTAAAAAAAAAGATACAGGAAAAAAGGAGTTCAATGATGACACTTTATATTGGGGATGATCAATTTCAAATTTTAATAATATAAAAAATTTAGTCAGTCTGCCTTCTGTAATTTGATTCAAATTTGTCAAAATAAGGAAAATATTTGTTGGCATTTTTTTTTAAAGAAAAGAGAACTGTGGCACTTAGTAATGATCCCTGATAATGCACTGTTTTTATATGACTAAAGAGGAGAAGCACAGAACATTTCGCTTTTTTTTTTTTTTTAAAGTTGCAAATATGTCATACTGTACAATTCAAGTTACCTCTAGTGGATTGATGGCAGTCAGTGGTCCATTATAAAGGATAATGCCATTGGGATCATTTGTCATAAATTTGATACTTGTCTGAGAAACTAGACATTGCTGCAAAGTTGGGTACATGGCCACACTTGCACCATCAAAGGAATGTCGAGTTTGCTGGCATCGCAGTCCCTCAAATCCAGGGCGACATGAGCATCTGATGGCAAAAAAAAAAGTTGGTTACCAAATTTGGAAACTATATTATATCCCAAATAAAAAATATACTGTTGTATGTAGTCTAAGATATTAGTAAATCCATGCAACAGTGATTCCTACTTCCACTGAAAACAGATATGAAAGTTTTAACATAATCAACTGTGTTTATGCATTTTGTAAAATGGCTTTACTTTTCAAGGAGATTTCTGTCCTTTTATATCTGACTTACTTTCTGGGAGATCTTTATATTTATTTAGAGCAAAGCAGCATCACAATAATCATTACAAAAATTTAAATTGAGCACAAGTCCTGATTCCACTCATTAATTAGCGATCTTTACTTGGCATATAATTTGATTCTTATCAGTTTTAAGTATATTAAGTTTAAAAAAGCCTCCGTAAGAAAATGATTCTAATTCTATTTCATCTTTAATCAATGAACTTTTGCAAAATTGCAAAGTAAAAAAAAAATTTTGTAATCCAAACGGCAAACTTAACAAGATTCAAATAAAATGTCTTGAATCCAAATGAAGCAGAGTTGTACAATCAAATCAGGAGAAGCAAATATTAAAAATACAGAATAAATACTGAACAAATTCATGAAAGATTGAAGCTTAAGATACTTACGAAAGTTTTCCCCAATCATCTCTTTTGCATGTTCCACCATTAAAACAGTATTCTGCTGTGCAACTATTGTCCTCTGCCAATTTGTCTGCAGTGCAACCCTCTGTGGCAACAAGGAAAGCTTCTACACCAACATAGCTGGTACCATTAGCATTCACTGTCAAGGGTTTTCCAGTCACTGTGAGCTTGTTGTAGCAACCTCCTTCAAATATTTCATCTTCACATTCATCCAGAGGTAAAGGCAGCAGCTTTATACCAAGCAACTCAAACTGGATTGAAAGACAAAAAGGCATGAAGCTTGAATCGCTTATGAAAAGAATTTTTTTTTATTAGCCTGACTGAAAAAACAGTCCAATATTTGTTTTCAAATTCATTAAACAGTAATTCAGTTATGGTGTGTCAGTATCTCTTTCTTTACTTTTGTTTTCCTTTTCTGCGCTTTTTTTTTAATTTGTTTTTTGGTTGCTTTTTTTGCCTTGAATTTCTTTGTTGCTTTTCTTTTTCTTCATTTTGAGGTTAAAATTAGTGATCTTTTTCTGCAACAATAGACAACATTCACAGTATTAATACTGGGAAAGCCCTATTTTCATAGGTATTTTTTTTTTCTTGCTGACAAAAATACATGAGTACCTCTTCTTTGTGCAAAATAACAGCATTGTCCACTTGAGCTGATGAAAGATAAGGGGAACCATGTGCTGAATACCGTACTTCCAAGTAACCATCTCCATCTCTAAGTGTGACAATCTCTACATTTTCAAAGCTTGGATAACCAAGTTTCTTCGCCAACAATTCACGGAATTTGTCGTATATGCTGGGGGAATCACCTCCTATAAATTGATCAGCTGTTAAACCTGATAATTGAAGAAAAAAGAAATAGTATAAGATTTTAAACTTGTCTTATTTTTTTTTATTTTAAACAGAATTAAAAAGAGATAAGCAAAATACTTCAAAATTTTATAAAAATTTTGGTGCTTTTGTCCTTGTAACTTGTAGGATCTGCAAGACCCTCTCTTTCACAAGATCACCTAGTTCAAATTTTCAAAAGCAAAAGAATGGTTGAAGAGAAACCGGAAAAAGATATGGGAAAAAAATTTTCTTTTTGGTCTAAGCAGTTTAGTGAATTAACCTTATTATTGAAAATGTTTGTAATTGTGATTTCTTTTATTTTGCAAAGGAGATAAGAGTGGAGCAGTAGTGAAAGGAAACATATTCAATACTTTCCTTGAAGTCAAAAGAAAATATAAAGCAGACTGGTCAACATTTTGAAGCTCAAATGGCTATAGGTGGGAAATGGGGAGTATTTTGTTCTTGAAGTGGTTGAAAGTATAACTTTGCAGGAATATCAATTATTTTTTGGGCGCTGTTTTTTTTTTTACTCTTTTCGAAAACTCTTGGTCAGCACATCAGTGTTAGAAGATTCGCAAAAAAATATGATTCTAACTATTGCTGCCAAACAGTAATTGATAATTAAGAATTGTAAAAAGATCAAGAATATAGAAAATAATAAATGTGCCTGAGTCTGCTTCAATTCAGGTTAAACTATCAAACAATTAATCTTATCTGAATTAAAAGGTAGAGATTATAAAAAATTAAACCGACATAAAAAGATAGAGGACAAACAACAGAAAAATATATTTGTGAGGCGTTCTGGGTGAATCAGGCAGAAGTCGCACTACCTAGTTTTGAGATATAGGCCTTTGAAGATAGGAATCGACTTCAGAAACGAAAATTTTTTTTTTCTTTTCAAATGAAAGATTATCCATTTCTACAACATTTCCAACAGGAAAGTATGCTGAAAACAGCTTAATTTATGAATAATTAAGATTTTTGTGAGGCTACCTCTTCCAAAAGTTGTTGAATTTCCTCAGCATAAAGCAGATTTTGAAGTTTTTCAGACATCTATCATCTAGACCTACATAGACTAAACCCTATCATGTTTGGTAACGTTGGAAAGGACTTTCAAAGAAGTATTTGGTTTCACCCTCAACTTAGCACCCTGGTTTAAATGCAACCAATGAAAGAACAGTAAAAAGTGTTAACAAACCTAGGAAAGTTGTTCGATATATTGCCAAATTAAATATTTTAAGGTCAAAATTTGCTTGACTCACGGACCAGTAATTTATACAGAAATGAAATAAAAAAAAACAGGAAAAAATATAAAAACAGTATGTGTATTAAATGAAAAATAAAACAATATAACAAAAAAAAGTACAATTAATTGATAAAATCTGAATATAGATAAAGAGATCATTGTTCACAACCTGAACTTTTTTTTTAACTACCATGGGTTGTCAATTATTTGGCCACTGGAAGTGTTAATACCAAGGCCTCTCGAGGCTTTTTCTGTCGATCCTGATTCATCCTTTGTTCTGTCAATCCAGTTCCACTAACGCACCGTTCATTCATTACGCACATTCTATTTTTCTTCAGTCAATGAATCCTTTTATTTGTTTGACTTCATTGCAATATTTTCAACGACAATTTGTCAGCAAAACCCTTTGTTTACCTGCTTCTATCAACTCAAGAGCTTTTAATCTAGATCTACATAGAGATTTCTGTCAAGAGGGAGAAGTGTAATCATGACTTGGCTGATACCATCGCAAAACTTCTTAACCAGTCACATGAAGCCAACATTCATTCCGAAGGACTTGAGGATCTAATCCACGAGTATTTTCTTCACAATTCTGGTGATTAGTCTGATTGTGAAAGTGACGTTGAAGATGACAATACTGCAGAAGCAATTGCTTCCAATTATCGAAGTTGAAGCCAACAAAGGTGAGCTAGAGCTAGATCTAGGCCTATCTCTAAAAAAGATGATAATTTTGTACTTGGTTTTACATAGACCTAGATTGAAAGCTACATTTTAAGTCAGCAGGTTATATCAAATCCGTTTATCAGAAACAACGAATTTAGATTTTGTTACAGCATGAAATAGGTGTAGATTTAGATCTAAATGATTGCTGTTAGTGTTGTTCTCATTCAATAATTTTGCCAGATGTAACAAGTTATCTAAATTGCTATTTTTTTAACAGCTGATGATGAAATCACACCGCTTGTTGAAGTGAATGAAGCTCTTACTTGCCATTCTTACGATGTCGACCCTGATTCAATGAAGGAAAAGAAAAGAATTGAAGCCTTCTCCTGTGGCTGCAAACTCAAACATGTGGAAGATGGTACAGGCAGGAAGGGCTGCTGTACGCAACTGACAGTTGCTGAAATCTTGTCAATACCCTTGGGCTGGTCATCCATGCCACAAGGTGATTTTAAGTTCAGATTTTAAATACAACCACAAGTCATGATTTTGAGTGTCATCTAAACAGTATTTTTATCCCCACAACAAATATCCAATCCCTTAGTTATCATGAATTCAAAAGGTTTGTAAAATAGACGCATATTACTAAGGAAAAAAAAATACCAGTTATTGCATTTTATACTTACCAAAATAGTCCTTTAATTCTTTTGAGTAAAACTGGCTTAAAGATTGAAACAAAACATACTCTAAATAAAATTCTAGGACCTTAAAAAAATACATTTCTGTAGTTTGAGTTAAAATATTATTTTAAAGTACAGACCAGCTTACTGGTTGGCATGTATACATGATTATTTAGAAATTATTTTGTGAAGCTTGATTATTACAATAGATTGAAGAGTATTTGATAGATGCTATTTAATTAGCAATCAAGTTTTTATTATCTTATTTAAAATAGTAACAAACAAACTTACAAAGTCTGATAAGTTCAATCAAGTTTAACAATTTGATTACTTTGTTTGTGCATATTCTGCAACTTGTGGGGGACAAGAAAGGCAATGTTTTTGTGTCAACTTATGACTGACAGCAATTTTTCAAGGGGTGTGGTCGGCCATTCCGGGGAATCAAGAACCTGCAACACTTCAGCCTCACTGCAGAACCACCTGGAGTTTGTGTCGGGAGGGTTGAGCAAGGTGGCCCAGCTGAAACCAAAGTCATCCTGACTCCTAACGCATCTGCATCCTTTCCTACAGAAATTGTTCCACCAGGGCAGTCTCGTGAAAGGAGGAACTATTTGTTCCATAATATTCGTCAATATGTTAAACCTGGGCTGGCGGACATCATGTGTCCTAAGCCATAAATGATTTAAAATAAATAAATTAGACTGTTTATTCCTATTGGAATACCTGATATTTCATTTAAATTGGAGTGAGTTGGACATTATTTTAAGTATATTCTTTGTTTTAGAGGTGCTTTTAAAACAGAAAGTCTTTCTCTGGAGAGCGCATACTTCTTTTTTTTTTTAAACGACCCAGGCCTCTTCAACAAGTTTTTATTCACTACCTAGTAATTCAGCTTCAAGTTTTAAATCTTTTTAGAATGTGTGAAAGAGTTGTGTATTACTATAAGATTAGTTTTTACTTTGCAATTTAAAACAAATTTCTTCTCACCACTATGGTCCTTCCCACATTTCCCTTAGTGTATTAATTTTTTGTTAATACCATTTCCCTATTCAATAGTCTATCATTTTTTTTTCTATTACCTAAAAATTCAGGAAATTTTTTTCCTACTACATAATTGTACTATGTAAATGTGCAACTGTGACTGCAACAGAATTTTTATTCTCTCTCCGAGAAATCCAATACGGCTCTTTGACTCAATTGGGGTATTTTACATTGAAACTAATAAAAGTGTTGAATATTAAACCTAAAATAATTGATTTTATCTAAAAATTGTTTTTAAACCTTCAAAAAGTATTGTAAATCCATCCCTAGTATTTTTCCTCATTTAACTTCTCATAATCAACCGTTTCCATTTTATACCAAAATCCAATATGGCCGCCATAACCATAGCAACCATTATGCAGCTTTATTTTTTTATGAGTCTCACACTTTACTGTATTAGTGCCAATGTAAATTCAATAATCTGTTCTTAGTATTCAAAGTTTATTTGTCAGTTGTTGTCTTCATTATTTGTCTCTTAAATACTGCTGCTGCCTGTTACGTAACCTCTGTCATCTTGCCTTCTTTTGCCTTCAAACAAATTTTTTTTTCACAAAAAATTGTCATCTATCATATCTGACACATCAACTCTAAATTTTTCAGTGTGTTTCAATAAGTTAAAAAATTGGTTGCTAAGGAAAAACAGCTTTTGAAGTTTGACGAACTTAAACTTCGATTTTCTCAAAATTTGTGTCAGTCAAAACGTGCCTACCTTACCAAATTTAAATCGTAATATCTATAACTACAGATAAGATAGAGCTATAATTTTTTCACCCATTTAAAGGGAAGAAATACAGCTTTCACATGGTACTAATAACTTATAATGCTAAAAAATTGACTTGTGCCCGATTCACCCTGGTTGCCTCACATTTATATATTGCAAACATGAGCATTCCACTGCTTTTGAACATATCTTCCACATGTCTACCTTGCAGTCTAACTCCACCAGAGTTAAAAACAGCCTCCTCTGTGAGATCTTTAACAGTGATAGAAACAGTGCTGGTCACCGTTTTATCAAACTCTGAGTCATGCACATCAACGTGGAAGGTGTAAGGATCTTTCCCATAATTGGCTGGTACTCCTTTCTTCATGGTAATATCTCCAGAGTCAGGGTCAACACTATGAGAGAAAGAGACATTAAGTTGTAAGTTCACCCATCAGACACATGGACAATTAGGATCATGACAGAATAATAGAAAGACAGTGAACCATTAAATTTCACAAAAACAAATCTGACGAACATGTTATTTGCTTACGAGAAAAAATTCCTCATGCTGGAAGGGGAAACAAAGGTGAAACTTTTGTCTTGCAAATCCCAATCATCTGCATCATAAACAAAGACACGCCCCACCACCATGGGACCAAATTGACCTGCAGAAAAAAATAAAAAAAAACAATCATTCAGAAAGATATTCAGCACTGTAGCTTAATTTGTAGGGTCATATGTATACTAATTCATTTGGAAGTAAGGTCTCAAGACAAGACTTGTTAATTAAAAAATGGTAATGAGTGGATTGGGGCAATATTGATGACATAGAATTGGGGCTAAAATTGATCTTTGCTTTTTTATTAACTAATTCATGACATGTGGACAAAGTAAGATGGTATTAAAATTCAATTGCAGGAAACAATTAATTGCCTTACGGTTTGATCATCATGCTATTCTTTTTACCTTTATAGTTGTAAACAAAGACATCTTGATGACCAGAGAAGTGTTCATTATCGTTAACATCTCCAATAACAATTGTGAGGGTGTTGGTGCCTGTCATAGATCCAGAGCCACCTAAGCCACGCATATCCCACATAACAATTGGTAACTCATAAGTCTTAGCTTCCTCTCGATCAAACACAGAACTGGTTGTGATAGTGGCTGTTCCAAGACCTCCATCATTTTCTGTGTAAAATAAAGTACAACACAAATTTATTTGCGAGTCAAAAACGCCTAGTTAACATTGCTTCTGCTGATGGTTTCCTTTAAGCATCTAGACATTCTTCAAAGTGAGAGCTTTGAACTTAAATTCAATGAAAGCTGAAATTTTGTGTAAGATTAATTACTTCTGAGTTGTGAAATTTTCAGTTTTCCTAATGCCGTCTTAATTGTTATAGGAAACAGCTTTTATATCCAGTATGTTTTCACATCAGCTTAAATGAAAATGGAAGTGAGGGTGGAACCTCAAAGGAAGACTATATTGTTTCTAAAATGAATTACCTGGATTAAAGGTAAGTGAAAACTTTTCACAAGCCACAGAGGTGCAATCCTTTGGCAGTGCAAATCCAAAAGGCCCTCCAAATTTATCTGTGTCTTTGTCATCTGCAAAGATCTCAAGGACCTTAAAAATAAACAAATAAAAAAAGTTTAGTTTTTGAATTTTTCAGGACAGGCAGTACAGTGTGGCATTTAACTTTACATTTTTGTAGGAAATAGATATTTTTTTTCTGAATGCTAAATATATTTCAAAATAAAATCCCAAACAAATTCATTTTACTTCAAAAAAGAACAAAAAGTTGCATGTCTTCATTGATGAGAAATAAAAAGTTATTTGCATGTTCCACTTACATGGAGGGGAAAAGAAACACCATCTTTGCCAGGCTCCATGTTTTCATAAACAACAGGTCTGTAGTCTTCTTTGAAGTCTGGGAAATTGTCATTGACATCTTGTATGCTAACCATCAGAGTGGCTGTACCAGTTTGACGAGGGTCTCCTAAAATTCATGACAACATAAAAAAGTAACAGAAAAGGATTACTTGTGCAAAATATAATGTATTCCTGTCCCCATAAATAATTTGACATTGAATTGAAATATAAATAAATGGATTTGGATTATCAATTTAACTTTTTGCCTTTATGCACAAAAGAAGTTCTTTGATAACATTGATCACAAACTTAATCAATATTTAATTTTATCCTCACAGTGATTCAAGTTATATTTTCAGAGTCTACAGCCAGTTATATACTGTGCCATAAACAACATATGTGGCTTTATAGGATATTAAAAAATGGAGAAATAAGGACAAAGGACATTTAATTTTAGTCAGTGAATTGAAATCTAAATTCATTTTTAGAAAATATCTTAAAAAAAAATGATCTCACCTTCATCCACTGCCTTGATAAGAATTTTCATTTTAGCCTGCACCTCTCTGTCTAACTTTTTGCGGGTTTTTACAACTCCATTGGGGTCAATGACAAATTCTCGGCGTGTGTCATATTCATGATCTATTAAATAGCTGAGGAGCAGAATTTAATTAAAAAAAAAAATTACTTTACACAAATATTCCACTTTCCACTTTTTACAAGATTTTAAAAACCCTTTTACATACAACAAAAATAATTTGAATAGAATAATTCACACTTTTGAAAGCATTTATTTATCATGCTTTTTACAAGTCAAACTATACATGAATCAGCAATGTAAAAATTGATAGTTTATGACATTTTAAGAGTGGTTTCTCTATGTTTGATGGCTAGCCTATCTTTCATTGTTTTCCAGTTCTGAAATAAGCAAAAACTTTGTATTATAATCTCACCTGAACTTTTTCCTATTGTGATTAAAAAAAAAACCAAAAAACTCTTATTCAGGAAGTAATTTAAGCTTATCAAATGAAAAAAACATACCTGAACTCAGCATTAATACCAGAATCACGGTCTGAAGCTGAGAAAAGTGCCACAATTTCTCCAGGATCAGTGTTCTCTTGAATTGATCTGAAATCAAAAGAACAAAAAAATGATCATTTTTTAATATAAAAGTCCCTTTATTGGGGATAAAATGCTGTTAACAGACAGCTATTTGAAAGGAAGGTATAGAAAGCAAGTTGCTATGTTTAGATAATTATTTTAGATATTGAATTTCCAAACCTAAATAAATTTGAACACTTTCATGTTGTTATTCAGATGAAGTAACTCATGCTCAGGACTCAAAAAAAAAAAAAAAAAAAAAAAAAAAAATTACAGGTTCCTTAGTTTATTCTACACAACATGCCTTCAACATTTCTGTACGCAATTGTATAGAGCTATTTATATAGATTCACAAAAGAGAACTAAATCCAGCTATGAACAAGAAGCCTTTTAAGTATCCTTATTAGACATAAATAGCATTATTGAGAATTTCATACTAATTTTGACAGACGATAACAAAAAACATGTTTCAAACAAAGAGACTTGGCAAGCACATAATAAACCAAAAACTGCACACACACTTCTTTCACTTTTTCAAGTTGACAGCTTTTTCATATACCAAGGATACTGCTTACTTCTTTTTGAACTCGTCATGAAACTTAGGAAAATTGTCGTTAAAATCCATTACTGTGATGCGAACTTTTGCATTATCAACATGGCTCTCATTGCTGTCTCTCACTTGAACATCCAACTCAAACACAGGGTTGGACAACATTTTTTCAAAGTCCACTGCCTATGTGCAGAAAAGATATAAATGGATGGCGGAGGGTTAGCAAAAACATAATATTGGTTTCTCTATGAATATATAGTAAGAAATTCGTTTGTTGTTTCCATATCTCTTTGTATGTACAATGTAATTTATTGATATATGCATGCATAAAAGATTTCCCTAACCCTTTCATGCCTCATCTATTGCCTTCCCAATCCCTAAAATGCTGATTGTTATCCTATATTGCTTAAAACAGCTGATATGTTAAAAAAAAAAATAATGACACTGCATTTGCACAGCATCTATCCCTTTACAAGCTTGAAGGGTATTTCAATCACAACATCCTAAAACCAGGCAAATCCTGCATCTGTCCATAGCATCACAACTGAACTGATGAAAATACATATTACCTTAAAAATTTCAGGCATTTTACAATTGCATGTAAACATTTCAATAAGTATTAAAAATTTTAGAAGTAATATAGGCTTTCAAATTCATTAAAATATTCTGGCTACAAATCAAACGATTGGTACAATTATGTAAACAATAATAAAAGGCTTTTGATGACCACTCAGTGCATTAATTAACTGAAAAGAAAAAATGAACAACCTACTTTAATTCATAATAAGTTAAGTTGGTTATATTTAAAAATTGTTTCCTGAAATTGAAATAATTGTAAAGGAAATTAATAAATTTATTAATACATATAAGATCTTCACTAACATTTGAATAAAAACTAAAATTGTTATGCCTTTTTCATGGTAATGAAAATCCTTAATGATTTACAAAATTTACAGCACGTAAAAAGAATAAAAAAAGTTTATGAGTGGAAGTCTATCACCACTAAGTGGACGATTCATATTCAGAAATTAGAAGAAAAAATAAAATACCTTGTGAATGGAGATAATGCCACGATTTCCAACTGTGTCAATTTTGAAGTGGCCTTGACCTCTGGCCATTTGGAAAGTCAGCTCTGCATTTTTAAATTCATCTTTGTCAGTTGCATGAACTTCAGTTACTACTCCTTCTTTGAAGTTTTCCGACATTGTTGCACTGTAAATGTCAATTTAAGTATAAGAATTGGCCATCAAAAATTTTTATCGAGCTTCATTGTTACTTCAAGGCCTTTGAAACATTTTAAAATATTTAGATTTAGATTTAAGACCAGCCATCATAAATCCATCTCTATCTTAATGTGTTTCATTTGTGAAGAAGGTGATCTAATTGAGAATAGTATTGAATTAGTAGATGAATATAAAGCAGTATGTAGATTAAGGATTGTAAGAAGTGACAGTAAGTATACCTCAGCCAATATTAATTTAGACTGACATAGCAGGCCAAGATTTCTATCATCATTTGTTGTATATTGCTAGATGTTAGTTTGAATAAAATTATGTATTACAACAATGGATAGAAAAAAAATGTTCTCTTAATTTCTATCTCACATTGATTGGATGGAAACCATCAAATAAATGGCAACTTTAATTTTAAGAAAACTATCCCCCTTGACTTGGGATTAAATGGCTTGACTCTAAGAAATCTCGTGTTAGACCATCCAACAAACAGATGTTAAAGAAGAGAGGGATGCCATGAAGATGAATGAGGATCAGTGTCTTACTTGTACACAGATTGTGTGAAGACAGGAGCATTATCATTGATATCACGAAGTATAATGGTGACAGTTGCAGTTGAAGTTAGAGGCTCTTTGCCCATATCTCTTGCTCTGACCACTACCTCTAATTTTGGCCTTGACTCTCTGTCCAGATACTTGGCATCCACCTAAATGAATGGCAGATTGAAATCACAGACAGTGACCTATGTACAAAGATTTTATATCATAATCTGCAATCTTGAGCAGATGTTATAAGTGCTTAATGAAGTTAAAACACAACAGTACAACCAAAGTAAATATTCATTCCAAATCCAAATTTAAGTGACAAAATATGTGACCCACAATTTGCTTTTCAGGTATTAAGGTGAAAACTTATAATGGTTTATTTTAACATAAAAAACAATAAAACATCACAAATAGAAGCTGAGAAAAAAGCTTATAAAGAGGTGATAATTGTGTTAAAAAATTATACTAAAAAATATTTGCAAGTAATAAAAAAGATACCTAAGCAACATATTTGGTTTTGTAAAGAAAGACAACACCCCCCCCCCCCCTTTTTTTTTTTGTTAAAAGTCACAAGTTTTAATTGATTGTCTTAAGAATTTTATTACCGTAGAATATATGTTTCCCTGGCTATCAATGTTGAAATAATTTTCATCAGATGTTGTAGGGCTGCTCACAATCTCATAGGTAACTGTGCCGTTTTCAGCATAGTCATAGTCTTGAGATATTACAACCGCAATAGGAGGGTAGTTTTCTCGATTAGGCGACAACCAATCTGTAAAATAACGATGTAAAAAAAAACCCGCAATAAAATAGTAAAATTACGCTACCTTCTTCTTAAAGGAAAAATTCAATTCTTACAATTCTCTTTACATGGGCATAGAGGCCTTCAAAATTTCCTTTAAAATGGAAATATGCATGGAGAATTGTAGTGATCCTGAAAAGAAAATGCCTCTTTGTACTTAAGTTCAGTAAATAGGAATTAATTTAGTAAATTCAAATTTGAACAAAAAAATTTAACCTTAAATAACTTATATGAAAGTTTTACAAAAGGATGTGTCCTGTTAATTTGGTTGTAATAAAACAACAGTAAATTATATGTTATATTTGTCCTTACTTGTATAGGGTCACCTTTGCGTTCTTTACACTAATAATTCCCAAATAAGATATCAGTGTAGGAGGGAGAAATTTTTTTCTCTCAATCATGAAATGCACAATTGAACACTCATGAATCTCTATTTTTATAGACCCAAATATATTGTACACAAAAGAGATACCCTTTACATCTATTTTGGTTTTTGTTAGACGTGGTCTCAATTTTCCCCTCTTTTTTTTTTAATGACTGAGACCACAAACATTACATACATGGAGGGGAATGTTCATCAACCTCCCCTGTCAGGTGATGGCTCGGAAATATTGGATAGTTGTCATTTATATCCTTGGGTTTCACCTAAAGAATGAAAAGAAAAATAATTATCATCTTTAAATCATCTTTAAAGGAAGGTGAAAATCAAATATAAAGCACGCATATAAGAATTACTTTATGGTTTAATTTGTTCAGACAAAAAAAATGAGAGTAAAGAAAAAGAAAACTGTAAGAGGCTAAAATAATGCCACTCAAGTGCCACTTGATGTAAATTATTCTTCCAGTCTTAAAAAATAATAGTATAAAACAAGTTTAATGAAGATGCATTATGCTCCAAAAAGAGAGGAATCACCTTTATATTGGTATATCCCTTCTGAGGATCAATGTCCTCATCCTGAGCCTCCACAGTGAAGATATACTCAGATTTGCCATGAGGCTCATCCCGGTCTAACCCAGCTATAAGAAAGATGGTACCAGTAGTTGAATCAATAGTAAACAATTGTGTATCCCCTGGTTGGGTACCCGCACCGAGGAGACGATAACGCATGTTGGTGGTACGAGATAGGTCATAATCTTTGGCTTTTACCTGTAAATAAAAAGAGAAGATGGCTACTTTTTTAAACAAAAAAAAAGTAAGCTGTCAAAAGTTCTTTTCCAGTGTGCCTCTATCATAGAACAAATTTTATTTTGGGAGGTATTGAATATACTTTCATGAACCTACCTAAAAAGCAAAAAGGATAAAATATTTGAAATAAAATTAACACGATACCTTAACATGAAGGCAATGCCTTTAATGTATCTAAAGGTAATCAGACCAGAACTTAATTCTTGCATGGATAAGAGCAAATAAAAACTCTCCAGTCTTGAGTAAGGACCATACAATCTACTTAAGAAAAGCTGATCACTATTATAAGCTTAACTTTTTTGACAAAGATGAACTATAATTCTATCGGATTCAGGAATCAATGAAAAATGATGGTCAACATAAAATGCATGATTTTGCAAGAAAGCAGAGCTGAACACATGGTGCAAGCAGCTGAAGTCTGAGGCTTGCTACCCTCAACACAGGTGTCCAGGGAAATCAATATATGAGCTGCCAAACCAAAATGTATAAAATCTTGCTACTTTTAACTAAGTGAAGGTAATCTAAATCAAATTTATTTGAGTGCAAGGTAAAAGAAAGGTCTCTTACAGTGATGAGGGTCATAGGAGTCTCTGGGGTGATACTGAAATCCTCTTCCACTACACGATCATCAATAACATACTCGGGCTGATCAAAGACGGGAGGATTGTCGTTTTCATCTGTCACCTCTATGATAACAGTTGTTGTCGCAGTGAAAGTATTGTCACTATCACGAGACTCTAGAATGAGGTCATAGCGCTGAAAAAATAAGCATTCAGTTATGTTCAAATCATATTACAAGAGGCATTTTTCTCATTAAAAATTCTTTAAAAAAATTAATTTTAGGTAAATTCACGAGCAAGCGAAGTCTGGATTAAATTTTTTGGCACATGATCATAGATTGTAAAATTACAGATACATCAGTAAGATTAATAATTTTGAAGGCAAAATAAAGTATCTAAATATAAAACAATTAACTTTAAAATCATATAAAAAAATTATGAAATCAAGCTATGGCTGATTCTAAATGTTAACTGAAAATTTTTCATTACCACCAATAAAATATTTAAAGAATTCACAACAATAAAATCAGCCTATTACCAATTTCTTTTTAGATAATTAAAATCCTCAAAGTTGAAACCCAGGCAAAGTTTGAAAATTTATCTTTCAATTAAAATATGCTTTTAACTCATTTATCATAGCTCTTTTCATCTCAAAACTTCTGATCGATAGAATATAAGTTAAAGAATTAAAACAATGAATCCTATAGGGAAAAGTTGAGCATGCGTTTTGTATTACCTTATGGTTGCTTTCATAGTCCAATTTGCCCGTCACAATAATCTCACCCGTCTGATCACGTATATCAAAAGGTATTTCTTCATCAGAGATAAATCTGTATTCTAGCCCACCCTGGTCAACTAGGACAAAGAGAGAGAATGTTTCAGTGTGTTGTTTATTGTATAACTGAACATTCTGTTCCAGATACGCAGTATTTGCATTTTAAATATTTTCAAGCCTGACAACCATATCATCCATACATGATCTTTATGATCACATAAATAGCTTGATCTGTGTTTGATTTTGTTAGTAAGATTTTCAAGAAAGCAGTGATGAGTAAATAGTTTGTATAAATCCCACCGGGTTAAAAAGACCAAACATCAAAGAGATCTCTTCAAAAGTTATTGTAAGTGTAAATAACCAGTTTTGGAAAAACACTTGTCACTTTGTAATGAGTTTGAATAGCAGTTGTGATAATAATACTAATACTAATAATAACAACAAAGGAAAAGCCAAAAGATATAGATAGACTAATGGTTGACTTACTTTTCTTCCATAAAGACAGTAAAATAAAGCGAGATCAAGGCACCCATTTTTTTTTTGTTTTATGAGTATTACCCTAATTTAAGCAATTACTTTTAAACCAAGAAAACTTTTGCATCCTACAGAATTTCAGTTTAAAAGTGTTTTACTATTCATTGCTTTACTTGCTTCACTCCCAGTAAACCTGGATTTGAAATTTAAAATAAGATATTGTTCTTAAAGGCTGTCATTGACAAATCTAGTCATAAAACACAAACAAAATATTTCAGTTTAAAACCTAGTCTTACCTTCATCAATATCATCTGCAGTGACAGCAAAGATGACCTGACCAATGCTGACAGTCTCCTTAACTGTATGGTTGTAGCTAGACTGTTTAAATGTCATAGGATTATCATTCTTGTCTATTATGTCCACTTGCACCACAACGTCACCTGTTATTAATATTTGAAAGTAAATAAAGCAAAAAAGTTATTAAACCACTAGCAGCAAATCTATAATTGCACTGTATTGAAAATTTCAAAATTTTCATTAATCTTTTGAAAATCCAACATTCTATTAATAGTAAAGATATCATACATATAATAAATGAGCATTACCTAGCTTTGACTGCCTGATAAAAATAATAAAAACTTACGGGAGTTTGGGGTCCCAGGATTCTTGTGGGCTATATGGTCCGAGGGGCTTATATCATCTGCACGCACATTCAGGTAGTAGAAAGCACGAACCTCACGGTCAAACTGACGTTTAGTTATTATGGCAGCTTTATTCCCCTCCAACTGCTCAATTTTAAAGTCATCAGCAACATACCCCGGGTATTCAGGAAGGTAGCTGTCATTAATCAATGTAAAATGCAACTGAAAGAGAAAAAAGTTAGAATAAGGCCGGTATAGTTCAAAGATTTTTTTTCCTAAATATATTGAAAATATATTGCATTCTCTACTTCTATTGTAAACTAATAATTCATCAATTTAAGTGCAGTCTTGAAAATTGGAAAGAGATGAGAGATTAGTATGTCTTCTCAGATATTAGGGTTCCTGCTTTACCTAGTAGTCTGGAATTTTGGTTTATTGAGAAGTTTCCTAGTTTCCCAAAGAACCTGAAGCTTCACATGTTTCTATTAAGACAACAAGATACCAACCTTATGAAACTCAGGAGAAACATCATCATCATAACCTTGGACCTCTATAACAGTGACTCCTTTCGGGGTGTTTTCAGGCACACTTCCAACATAGCGCCCAAACTTCCCCATGCCCTCAAAATAAGGTAGTTTGTTGTTTCTGTCTTCAACACTCACATAGATGGTTATTTGATCATACTGAGGCTCAGCACCAAAGTTCTGGAAAAGGTGAACAGAGCTTTTAATGAAACAAAATAATGCTTAAGAAAATCATTAATTCTAGATAACATTTCCCTATACTGAAAACACCAATAGCTTTAATATATATATATATTTTTTCAAAACTATTTTACTGACCACTGAGTTATCTTTAAACTTAACTATTTCGAATTACCATTTTGTAAAAAAATAACAAATGAACATACTTGGGAACTTTCAGACAAGACTAACCATATTAAGATACATGCTCTAGGCAAATTAATGTTCAGTGGGAATTATTATTCGACTGACTTTAGAAAGCAACAGTTTTTAGGTGTAACTCCCTTGCAAAAATATTTATGAAGTTGATCTTTAAATCATATGTAAGGGCTCTCTGGTTAGCACAGACTAACAAAAAGCAAAACAAACAGTAAAAACCAGGTAAATATAATGCAGCACAAGACTTTAACTCTCAGTATACTGAGGCGAAATCAGCATTTTTACTCAGCTAATTTTGAGTCCAAATTTGGGCCTGCATGAGTGATATGTTTGGCACCATAACTTTCTTCACAATTATTCAATTCTCAAACATATCAAAATAAAGGGCTTTGAGACGGTTTGACAGTCATGATAAAATTACGTGACTGATAATATTACAAGTTTATTTTAATTTGATATGCACATTTGTTTTTGCCTTTTGATCCCGATACTTTCACAGGTGTAGGTCTAGATCTAGACCTTTTATAATCATTTTTCACTATCATCAGTGTCTGAATCAGAACCAATTCAAGAAATGAGTTGGATTCATCACATTCTATCAGTTTTCTGATGGTTTTTTTTTTTCACTTGGGAGCTTGTTTAGCGCTGAGGCCTATTCTCAATGTTTACTAGGATCAGCTGTTCACAACAACAGGCTAACCTAGCAATGATATAAACAATACAAAAGAAATACAGCGAAAATAGACTAATTCTTCCCTCAATACTAAAAAAAGCTCCAAACTGAAAGCCAAGGATATCAACAACCAGTTTCTAAAAGTTGGATTGGCTTTTATAGAATAAGGATTGGATTAGAATGTGAGTGTGCACAACACTGCCATAAAAAAGGTACTTTTTACCCGTCACAAAATGCAGTGAGATGGATAAAAAGAGATAAGGTTACTTCTTTAGCAGATTTCTCACAATTTATTTTCCCAGGCTTTTTACTTTAACAAAAAATTTGAAGCATAAAGAATTTATCTGTGAAAGTCTAATTCAAAAACAGTCTAGCCTATCTAGTGACTGAAATTTAAATTGCACTTAAAATTGGTGCTCTTTATTTTGATTGCATTGTTTATTCAAAGCTGAATTGACTTCTTCAATGTCAATGTTATTGCACATTTTTTTTCCCAAAGTCTCAGCATTGATTGTGAGGTAAGTTTTGTGATAATTTGGAAATCGTTAAGGACAATGAAAAATTCAACGCATCTTTAAAAATAAAAAAAAAAAATGAAAAAATAGAGACTAAATATTTGATTTAAAAAAATGCTTCTGTACATACCTGACAACGGAGTGTCAATGTATAGTCCCTCTGCTTCTCATAGTCCAAGGGACGGGCTACACTAACATTGACCAAGTATTGCCCATATTGTTGGAACTCATAGATTGAGAACGCCCCTGCCTGATGTGATTTCAGATCCCCTTTAGAATCCACAATGAAGTACTGAACCCGAGGATTGTCAGTATTGGACTGGCAGCCAAGAGTGGTGAGCACAGCTTTATCAGTGTTAGGCTGGACTGTCTCCTCAATTTTGTAGTGATAATTGTTTCTGTCCTTATCAAATCTAGGAAGTATAAAATAGGGTCTTTGAACTAAGAGAATTTTAAAATTAAGTCACATTTGAAAACTTTTCTGCATACTGAAGTACAATCATATACATGTAGCTTTTGTTTCAAAATGATGAAGAAAAAAAAAATGTAGTATTTTAAAACTCAGTTGATGGGTTAAAAAAAAACAATAAAAAGTAAACCTAGACTGCCTATATAGTTCAAAAGTCATAGGAAAAAAAAACAGCCAACTCAAGAAACTTTTATCACAAATCAGAACATTGCTTAAATTTCCTGTGTGAAATGAGTAGTTTTTTGATACTTGAAAAATTAAGCATTTTTATAAACTAGTTTGTCAGAATTTTACTTATTTGGCCCTAGAAATGTTATAACTTTGTAAGCATGGTCAACATTTTAAAGAATCTGATTAGACTTTCTCGCTGTTTCAAGAGCAACTCAAAAGATTAAGAATATTCTTTCCATGATTTTCAAAACCACCAATGGCAAAATACATTCTTTCATGCCATTCAAAGTGTAGTCGTGGGAGATAAGAAGGTAAAGGCTTATCCACAATGATGCTGCTGAATCTGAATGTAAAGCTAAACAGACAGTAGATAATGAATCAACTTACTTTGGGGGCTCTGTCGTAGGCACAGCTACTTCAATTTTCACCTTCACTTTCCCCTCTTTGGGTGGTTTCCCATGATCTTGAGCTTTGACCTCGAAATTGTATTCACTTTTCTGTGAATATCAAAGCCTCAAAATCACATTTCTGTCAATATTTCCAATTATTATATAAGAAATGTTCATCTATAATTTTTCCCTTTAACGTGATCCACAAGCAAAAACTTCTAAGGAAAGAGAAATTACATTCATCAGGACCTTATTTATGATCAATTTTAAGATAAAGTCATTGTAAAGGAATGTAATCACAATAAATTATTTTGGCTGAATCATTTGGTAGTTAAAGGAATACATCTGGTGTCTGTTAAAACATGATTATGCACTTGACTCTAAAACAATAAGACTTGAAGTTTACATCATGTAAAGAAGACAAAAATGACTCACTTTCCATTAACAAAAATACCTAGATCTGAAAATGAAGTGAAAATCTCAGTCCAACTAACTTGTATTGTTATGATCTCTCCTCAAAATTTGAATCCACTGATAGTATTCTCTATCTATACAACATACAATCTACCTTTCTTTAAGCAAAAAATTTCTAAAAACTCTTAGCCAGAAAATACTAGAGGAAAATGTAACGCAAATCCCTAACCAGATTAAGGCAGTTATTAGTCTCAAATAGAACAACTGTAAATTGACCATATGGGATTTAAGCAGCATAGTTACGTAAGTATTGGTTAAAACTTCTAATAAGCAGTACAAATAAGCACTAAAACATTGCGAGTCAATTCCATTTTCCTATGAGGGATACCTGTATGCATACCAACCACTTGCTAGAATTAGACATATAAACTTCTTACTTAGTCACTAATTTTCATGCAAAACTTTAAGAAACGACTTTAAAGCATCACATTATTTGAAATTTCAAGGCCTTCTATCTGATATGTGCAGTTGGACAAAGAAACAATTAGCAAAAGTTTCCTATTACACAATGAATAAAACAGCAAAAGAAAAATGGTCACATTAAAACTGGTTGTCAAAACTATTTCTTGTTTTTTTAGTCATAGGACTAGATCTATCAAATGCACACAATATGCGCACTATAAGTGTCCAGTGCAATCTTTTGATTTGTTATCAAGATAGCTTTAATTCTTTACAGAGTGCCTTAAAAATACGTAAGGATTTGCAAGGAAGGAGCAATGCTGAGGCATATACTTCAAAATTGGAAAATTAATGTTTCTCTGAAAATAACAACTTGAAGATCAGGAAAAGAAGAATACAATTTAAAAGGCAAAGACAAAAAAGAGCATGGGTGAGTCAGCATTATCTGAGCCATGTGAATCTGCTAGGAAACCCTATCAATGCCTCCTGTCATTGAGTGAATGATTCTTTTAAATACCTACTCTTCTCTTCTTATCATGCAGTATAAAAAGCACTATCATATGCCATGTTATTCTCCTAAATGTTCCAAAGAAATTCAAAGGAGCCCAGCATTTGTAAGAATAATAATGGATCAAAGTATTAAAAATTTTCCCACAAACAGCAAAGCTGTAAAATTATTCTATAGTACTTACTCTATATCCATTCAACTTGCTATTGACATATATAAGGCCTGTTTCCTTATATATACCAAAGGCCTTTGAATCCTCTCCAATTAGTGAGTATGTTATTTTGGCGTTGTCTCCAATATCCAAATCTGTTGCTCCAACTCTCATAATTACCTTAAAGTGAAAAGATATAATGAAAGCTTACAAATTTTTAAAAGTCAATACAGGCTAACCCTTGTGGTCCAAGAGAAGAAGAAAAAAACTTTAATTGGGTTCGTATTTTCTCAATCAAAATTGAGTGGGACCTGATACTTTCATGGACTAAGATTTTTTACTCATATCTTCTCACATGAAGATCAGAAAAACAAAAATAGTACAAAAAATAACACTTAATTACTCAAAAGTAACCAAACAATGAATCAAGTGAAGTATTAAGGTAAAAAAAAATTATAATTAGATGATAAGTAAGATAAAAAAATGGTGTGAGAGGTTTTTTTTTTCTTTGCTAACTTATAAAGCCACATTATATTTCTTTGTGTTTATTTTTTAACTGAGCCTTGTATCCAAGCTCTACAAGGACAGTAATCTTTTACTGAAATTTCATGGATCATAAGTTTCAGCAACAACAATAAGAACAAAAACCAAGCCATTTATTCATATCCGGATAGGGGATAATTCCCTTAAAAATGTAAGTTTTGAAGAAGAAAAAAAACAACAAAAGCTGATCTTTAAATCTTTTCTTGCTGATTGATTTCCTGGTGAAAAATCTAATTAAAGTTTGTCTTATAGTGTACTGCATGGTGTATTGCAATGCACATGAGATTTTATCATACCAGTCAAGAGAGGAATATATTTAGGCAGATTTAAGAAAAATAGACAATGCAAAACTCATGGGGGAGAAAAGTAATGCTTTGGTATTTCAATTTCTTGCTTTACCAGTAAAATGGGTGGTGAGTGGAGATAAACATTTGAAATTCACTACTTATTTGATCTTTCATGAAGTATATTCAAAGTTTTCAATAAGGTGTCTACTTAGTGAAGACAAAAGTTATATTACATTAGGGCATCGTACTGATGTTGATCCCGATGCTCCCTAGTCTCACCTTCGATAGAATGGTGTTTGAAGGGATCTTTTCACTGTATAACTGTGAACTGAACTGGGGAGCATTGTCATTGATGTCAATCACTGGTACTCGGAAAGTGCACCAACCTTCTTGAGGCACCTTGGCCCTGTCTGAACCTTTAACAGTTACCTGAATGTAAAGAAATAACGAATGTTCAATACAAGGGTTTATTTAAAGTTCAAAACCTCCATAAAGTTCAGGAGAAATCTTAGGGAAGAACATAATTTTGCTGAATCATTGCATTAAAAAAGATTCTGAAAATTAAGGTCACTTAAAAAAAAAGGATTAAAGAAGGGTAACAACTTGGCTTTAAAAAAAAATAAGGATAAATATTAAATATTTTTCAAAAGCATTTCTTCTGAAGGTTTCTTTAAGCTGCAATTCTTTTTGAAGTTTTATTTTGGAATTGAAAGAAATTTTATCTTAAACTTACATAAAAAGATATATTCTAAAAAGCTTGATTTGAAAATACCTTGAGAGCAGAACAAACCTGGATAAAGCTTTTTCCACCCAAAGCTTCTCTATCTACTTTGTTCTTTACTGTGATCTGTCCAGTGTTAATGTCAATAGCAAAAGGGGCATCTGCTCCAGATGGAGACTCGATAAAATAGTTGACTACAGCATTCAAGCCTCTGTCCGGGTCTTTAGCCTTAACCTTTAAAAAAGAAAAAAAAATATGCAGAATGTTTAATTTGAGGTGAACCTTTTTTTTTTTAAAGTTTTATGTCTTGACAACAAAAAAATATTATATTATGATACTTATCTTTATGATTGCCATTAGTTATGGGAAAAAAATGTACAAAATCATTACGTTGAAATCATAATACTCAAACGTCAAAGCTAAAATTTAAATATGCACAAATGTGTTGAGGGTCAAATGTTTGAAAATATCACAGAAAATCAAAAGAAAAAAAGCAGGCTCAGTTTTGACACTCAAATAAGTCATGTAAACTATCCGAGTAGTGGGCAAATCTATGACCACATGAGTACGTGAAAATGGAATTGGAACCACTACCCATTCTGAGAATGGTTCCTTGCAGTTCCTTTG
This sequence comes from Elysia crispata, assembly GCA_033675545.1. Classification (NCBI taxonomy): domain Eukaryota; kingdom Metazoa; phylum Mollusca; class Gastropoda; family Plakobranchidae; genus Elysia; species Elysia crispata. The sequence goes on along the minus strand of JAWDGP010003058.1, from coordinate 45,393 downwards.
AGATGTAAAGGAGGATTACTGGAGGAATGCTTTTGTTAAAAAAAAAACTGCACTAAAAATAAGTCAAAATCTTAAACCTTCCATTTGTAAAACATAAAGGTAAACTCTGTTTTTTAAGTGATCAATTAAAGGTATGGTGGCAGAAGAAAAAAGAAAATTACACCAAAAGATATCAATTATTGAAGCTATACAATATAATATTTGGTCAACTATATTTTAAAAAAATCAATGAATTTTTTGTCTTAGCTTTTGAGCACTGGAGAAACAAAAAAGACCTGTCAAAATATCATTGCTGACAATAATGAAAAACTCAAATTTTGCAAAGCAATTTTTTTTCAAATATTGAAAAATTCAGTGTGGGCCCAAAGGTAGAAAATTACTGCATGCAAGCCATGGATTTCCTCCTGACTCCCCAAGAAATGGAAATTTGCATCTCAGGAAATATTGTTTAACCCCCAAAGCTCTATGTAGGTCAGGCGGAAGTAGGTCACTAATTGTAAGGTTGTCAGGGGGCCTAGTGTTTACAAAACTTGAGCGTGGCACAGCAGTTTTGCACCTTGATTGCATGGCTTTGAAAACATGTGTTTCTTTTGTTTGCTAATAATGTAGCACCTGTAAACCCATATATTTTCTTAAAGCTTACGAACTGGGCTTTAAAATTAAAATCAATTCCAATCATTTTCCCCAAATAAGAACTATGTTATGAAAGACTGAGAGAGAAAGAGAGAGAAGTGTTGTTGAGAATTGAAATGGTTCTGGTATGCCTACATGAGAGGAGAGATGATAACATTGTAGCGAGGTCTAAATCAGACTGAGGACCAGGCACGCATTGCTCTCATGGTACCAATACTGCCCATGGCACCAATCCACTTATGCGACAAAAGTTAACAGTAAAATATTTCATGACTCATTCCTATCAAACACACACACACTCATGTATCCAAACCTTCAAACATCCAGACAGTGACTACAGGCCTACATAATACATGTACTATCAACAACATCAGTGCTCAAGCATAGCCAGAGCCAGAAGCCTGGTTTTCATACAAGGTACCAACAACTGTTCCCCACCCAAGAGACAACAGGCTTAGGAGACTATAAAACTGATACATCAAGAGAAGGCCCTGTCGACGTAAGAAAAAACACATACACACTTCAACAACCACACCAGTAGAAACTTCAAGATGCTAGCCTAGCCCCTCCCCCCCCCCCCCCTCATCTCATAGTCATACTAACGGTTATAAAGAGGGATCCCCCACTGTTCAAGCAGGCCTAGCCTGGTCCCAAGCAAGCCCGTCAACACAGTACACGGGACCACCTGCTATATCACGCGATAACTTCTCACCGCATCGTCCGCGAGATATAAAATAAAAAGGAATTTCATTGGTTACTATTTCTGGACCATGACCAATAATGTTAGAGATTGTAAACCATTCATAAAACAGTGGAAATTTCCATTGAGTGAGTGCACTATAACAGGTCGTACATATACGACGCTGGCGTAAGCCGGATTAGAAAAAGGCTGGTCGTATATATACTGCGATCACGTGTCTCAGGTAGACAGTGGCGCGCTGTATTTATACTGCAATCAAGTGTCTAGAGTTAAAGCAACTTTTACCTTTAGTACAGGGGTACCGATTTCCATCTCCTCTCTAAATCTAGCCTTATTTGTGTATTGCAGGCAATCAGTGAAGCTTGGCTTTTGGTTCACAGAGTCCACAATTTCGACAGGGAAGGAGATAGAGCTTTCTTGAAACTTAAGGCCACCACAGCATGAACCATCATCTACAGCAGTGACATTTAGTGAGTAAGAAGATTCCAGGTCAGGAACCTTTGAAGTAACTTTGATGACACCTGATGATGGGGTAATCCTAAAGATTTTATACCTCTCTTCCCGTGCTGTTGAGAGAGAAAAATTGACTGAGCAATTTTAGAGACAAAAGAATTTACTTCAAATGACACATATATAGTATGTGTAAAACAAGTTTAAGTTATAGCACATACATCTGTATCCAAAACAGATTGCTAAAAAAAACTTTTCCTTAAAATTTGATTTGGTTATAAAATAGCATACAAATGAAAACAGACCAATGACTTGAAATCACATCCAAGGCAAAATAACTAATGTTTCAAATCTACTCATATTCACCACTGTTATTGATGTTAAGGAAAACTGAATTATTCACAGGTACATATAATACATACATATCACTGAACTTTTTGAAAAGATGGAGAAATGATCCAAGATTAAGAAGGGGGTCTAGAAGCACAAAATTGCTAAATCAAGTTAAAACCTGAAAATGTAAACAACAAAAAACTCTGATATGGTCAAATAATTTTGGTTCCCGTTTTTTCACCAAACACTCACGTGAAAAGTAAAATTTAACATTATCTCCATCTTTGTCTGTGGCTTTTAGTCTTGTAAGAATGAAATTCTTCGGAACATTATCTCTCAAAACAGAGACTCCAGGAGAGGCAATTTCCGGCTTTTCATCATTGACATTAGATGTGCTTATCATCACATCAACTGAGCTTGATTTGCTTACAGCTCCATTGTCTTTAGCAATCACTTTGAAGCGATAGGTAGGGCCTGGAGCGGCATCAAAATCAAGTTTACTATTGGACAGGGAATTAAGAGAAGAGACAAAAAATAAAATTAGTTAAACTGTATAACATTGTCTCAAAAGGGTTATCAGAAAATTTTTTACGGAAATGAGAAAGGGTAGAGAAGTTTGAGGAACACTTACAGCAAGTGCTTAAGTGTAAATTACTATCCGCCAACTGCCCTTCATGCTATGCTACTGGTGTTTATTTCTCTGAAGTGACATTGTTGTTTTCTCACTCGTTCACCAGGAATAACATGGCTGCTAGGCTTACTCAGCTAAAAAATGACAAAATAGCTAGCATGATAAAACATTATGTTTAAATGAAATAATTGCTGCAATGCTCAATGCAATCAAGAATCCCATGAAAATACTTTAAATAAACCTTTGCCAAAAAATTTTATAAAGTGATAGAGCTCTCTTTATTCCTTTTTAAACCATAAATCAAAGATTGTATTAATATAATGCAATTCAGTGAGGCAAAGATACATTTCCAAAAAACATTTATGGTATGTTTATAATTGTTGAACTTTATTTTGCCTGAGCTGAAATAAAAAATCTCAAAATAAGCACACATTTTTTTTTAAATTAAATTCTTCCTTTAAGAAGAATCAAAGTATCATATCTCAAATGCATTCTTTTTTTAGACTATACTTATAACGCTAGAAATTATCATTTTGAGTAAAGCTTGACCTTACCTCTTTACAAGGATGACTCCATCCTTACCAACTTTCGTTACTTTAAAATAGGGATCATCAATTTCATAGGTCACCACTGAATTCTTTCCAGAGTCAATATCATCAGCACGAACTATTCATCGGAAAAAAACAGAATAAGATACTAGTTTCTTATCAGTCAATAGAACCAACACGATATATTAGCGTAAAAAATTGACAGCCTGAACAGCATGTTATCCATCATGCTTATCTAATGACATTATTAATTTAACAATTGGTTGGCCAAAGTATCAAATCTTTTTTCATGTGTTAGCAGACCTGGGTAATATCTGCATAAAAAAGATTTTTATAAGTTTAGATTAGTTAGCTCTATTCTTAGGGAAAAAAATATATCCCTTTCCCTTAAAAAAAAATTGTGAAGCATAACACCAAAATAAATCTAGTTATGAGGTAAGTTTTCAATTCAAATTTTTTAACACAAATAAATAACTCTCGCTCACATACGAAAAACTGTAATTCTTAGCACACCTGAATTACAACTGATGTTGTCTTTCATGACTTTATGTTCTAGATACATTTTTAAAATTTGTAGAGCATAGTATTCCTGAAACAAGTTGCTTTTTGTTTTTTCTTCTTTTTGAAAGAAATGTTAGAGATAAAGTAAAGAATGTAAAGTTAAATAAAAGGAGCAATTGTTTTGCATACTCAGGCAAGGTTTTTTTTCCCAATCTTGACACATTCATTAACAAATCTATACCAGTGAGAACAGGCTTGTCAACACCATAATCCTCTGGAATTTGCTTCTGATATTGGGTACTTGGAAATTGAGGTGCATTGTCATTCTCATCATGAATGGTGATCACAACCTTTGGAATAGGTAGAGAGAATGCCATGAAAAAGTTATTTCAAAACCATTGTCAGGAGAATTGAAAAAAAAAAGGCAAGTGCAAAAAGAAAATAATTCCGAATTAAAAGTATCATTATCCTAATTTGAATATGTCTCTATTATTTGAAACAGAAATCAAAGGTAAATGTCGAAATGATAAAGAAACAAAACTCATCTCATGAAAAACTAAATGATCACTGACTCAAAGAAAATTTGACTTACAGGTACTGTGGATTCTAGTTCGTCTTGGTTGTATAATTCAATGGCTTTAACCCACAGCCTATACTTTGGTGGTCGTTGAGGTAATGGCACATCAAAGTCTAAGACCTGAAAGAATAGGCATATGTTGCTACTCCATAACCAACCTTCAAAGTTTTCATTGACTCAAATACTATCTACATAGCCATTTAAAGTGTTGACAAATAATAAGTTGAAAAAGAGCACAAAAGAAAGATCACCAGGGTATAAATGATATTAAGGCTCCAAGAATGATTTGAACCTCTGTTTACACAAGTAAAATTTAACTTTTATATATTTACACACAATAAATCCAGTAACAAAGATTGTTCAAAATGGATTTCCTTTTAAAAATTTTAAAGAAAGTTATACAATTTCACAGAGGGTTTTTGAATCATGAAATAAAAAAGAGTTAATTTTTTTTAAAAATGTATGTTAAAGGCTATAAAATTTACTCTCAACTATACACTTAAAGTCGTTACTGAAAATAAAAAAAATGTTCATCATTTCAATTCCCTTTGCTGATAACAGTACTAAGCATATATATAGAAGGTCTAAAATGTAGCAACATTAGTATAAACAAATTAATAAAGCCCTATGTTACTTGAATCTCTCAGGGAAAGAAAAAAAATACATAAGATCTTAAGAGAGCACTGTCCTGGTTAGAATACAGAGAAATTATAAATTCCTCCCTGTGCAGGGTACAAGGATCTAAATCTTATTTTGAAAACCCTTTCTCATTATGTTAAGTAATCTAACATCTTTAAAAAAAAGGAGCTCTAGAAGCAAAATACTAAAAGAATTAAATCATATCAAATTTTTGCTTTAGGGTATCAGCTTTAAGCACAAACACAATTTAACAATAAAATACATGAAGTTAAAAATCATATCTCCTGCCTTAACTCATGTCCTGCCACCTGCGGTTACCCACAGGTAGGGAGGAAAACTGCTGTCACGGTCAGTTAGTTTCTGGACTGGGCATATGGCACAGCAGATTACCTGTGTTTATACTATGCGCATTGTAGTTTACAACAAAGCCTCTAGGTAGACTTTCATTGTCAAAACAAATTATAAGTTACATTTTATTTTTTCAAACGTGACAACTTTAAATATGTTTCATGGTTCTAAGTGTTTATGAAAGGATCAGTTATAGACATGGGCTTGGAGAAAAATAAGTTTTCAAAAAGAAGTTGATTGGATACGATAATTTCAGTTTACAATAATTAGCAATTCCTATGAAGAAAGCTTGGACTTGCACTGAAAATAATACACATAAGTAATTAATTTAGTGTGTGTGTGAGGTAGGGGGTGGCAGGGATGAGAACTAAGCTGGAAAAGATTATATCTCATTTAGAACAAGTAAACCTTTGAGTCTAGTTCGGTCTTCCATCTAAGCTAAAGCTGCAAGAGTCTTCTGTTCAGAGCATGTAAAACTAAATATATACAATGTAGTTCTATCATAACTAAGTACAGAGAGTGGGGTGGGGTGATAAGTGAGACAATCAGACCAAATAGCAAGGTCCGAGCTCAATGCTTATTGCTTCCTTAATCATTGTCTCAAACAACTTATGAGACATTAAGTAAAAACCTCGTTCAAGAATCTGAACGCAAACCTATACTTTCCTGCCATTGGACACATAGCGACAGCTGACAGCATATCAAAATCACTAACAACAAAGGCAAAGGCTGGATACCCTACACACCACACTCTCAACTCATGCCTTTTTTGACACCTCAGTAAACTCCTCCCTTTCTTACTCGGCTATGCAGTAACAAGAGGCTGTGATGTGATTGAAAGGTAACAAGATTGGTTTGGTCTAATGTTTTTACAAAAATTGGCCAATCACATTACGTTATATTAAACACTACTATTAGCTGCAATCCACATGATTCGAGGAATTCTGGGGTGTAGTGGTCATGCCAAGTCTTTGTCAGGACTCTATATTGGGAGTGGGTTGGGGGCCATGTGGTAAAGTCACGGGTGTCTAGTTCTTTTATTTGCTCTTTGATCATTGTAGCAACCACATGCCAAGGAAGCAGGTTCCCCATGTTTCAGTAACTTCAACTAACATCTCGTAACATGGTTCCGACAGACGTGCCTGAATTGTAATTTCTTCTTCACACCTCAGGGGCTCTCGATCGCCTCCCAGTAGTTTAAACAGGGAGAAATTGTCACCTTTTCATTGGTTGATATTCTTAGAAAAGATGTAAAGTCTGCCAAGGATACAAAATGGAATGTTTATAAGATAATGACATTTCAAACAGGCTCGCCAGTCAACCACTAATAATAATGGTGCCGCAGGACCCGGCTCAGAGCCTCAGCCCTTACATTTAATGGTATCGCAGCGCCCTGGTTATCATCAGGGCAAAGATTAAATATAATGGATGTGCATTACTAGGGTTAATACGCTCATATAATTTCTGAAAGATGAAAAAATGAAGAATATTTTAAAAATTTTCAGCTCTTCCTGCACTAAGTAAAAAAAATTTGAAATAAGGCGAGGTGAAAGGCAAGTAAACACAAGTTTCATTTGCTTCTCTCATTATTGTTAATAACTTGCTAAAAACATTTCCTCCCCGCTTGTTATTAGTATTTCATAATATAGCAAAAGCTGAAAACAAATCTTACATCCTTATTAAAAATGTGTCCTTTCTCATCTATTCTGAACTTGTTTGACTCTTGGTTGGTCTCATCCATGAGTTTGAAAGTGATTGCAGTATTCTTCTGAAACTGCAGAACTTGCACAACAAGCCGTTCATTGGGATCAGCCTTTGAATATACTCTGAAATGGAAAATCACTCTTTAATAAACTTATTGCAACATGAAATATCCTTCCATTACAAGTTGGTATTCAACTGTGCACTCTGAATAATTTAGGGGAATAATTTTTTTCTCTCATGTAATTAATTAAATCAAAGAAATTTTTTTGTTGCTTTACACAAGTGACAAAGAGTTAGCAACCACCCCTGAGATTTGCAGAAACATTGACATTGCAATGGTAAGTTGTATGGGCCTCATTTTTTCATATCTATATGGTATGATATTGTTATTTGATATTTTGGCTGCAAACTGAGATATCTTGCTGTTACAAAGCTTTTACTGTTGTTCATACTGTTTTAATACTCATTTTAAACAAAACAGCAGGTTAGGTCTCCCATATTACTTCAATATTTTTAACTATATAAGAATTTGATTTCTTACGGTTTGTTTGAGAGATCTGTCTCAAAGATCCAGCCCTCATAGTTACTTTGGAAAAACTGAGGTCGTCGAGGTCCCACCACCACATTCACCTTTGCTGTGATACTCTGGTGTACTTGAAACTTATCCCTGATGACAACCTGGTTAAAAAAATTTATTTAAATCTGAATGAATAGAAGAATGGAAAATGAAAAGGAAAAAAAAAACGCTGATATAATGAAACAAAAAAATTTTTTTTTTTAAATGAAAGATCTTCTAAAATAAACAAGAGATCAGATCTTTAGATTACACTTGCAACCCATAGGAAATGCAATTTCACAAAGAGTTGTCACTTCCTTGGAATTTGTGAGTTCTGTTCCACAAGCAGAAGCATTTCAAAGACCTCACAGAATAATTTTGTTGTAAATGTTTTCTCACGCGCACATTTTGTTTTCCTATTTTTTTTTTAAATTTCAAACTCATGTGCACTCTTGCTGACACTACCACTTCATGCACTTAAAAAAACTTATAGCACAGTTCATGACTTTCAGCAAGGCAGCATAACTGTTTGTGAAATCGCATTTAAGATCGAGTTTAAAAAAAAAGTAATAATGATAAAACAAAAGGGTTCTACTTTGTATCTGTTGAACATTTAGTTGAACTCAGTTTGGGTTTGACAGTAAAAACAAGTTGAAAATTAATTAGAATTAAGCAGAAAATTTTTTTCACCGGCACATACCACAGAAAGTAACGAATAAAATCTTGATACAAAGAGATGTGAAAATGAATTTAAGTGCATCTTGCACAGCAGAAAAGAGATAAAAGATTGATCTTCGAAACTTGCGTCCCCCTGTTTTGTGCACTTTGTATAATCATGTTAGAGTCAGAATCCTCAAAAGGGAATGATTACAAGTCATAAATCTTATCTAGTATTACATTTCTTTATCTTTTACAAAAGTATGTGATATTTAAGCAACTTTTTTGTCTTTAATGGGCAATGTAACAAAAAATAATAAAATTGCCAACAAAAAAATAAAACTTTGATCATACAACTCTTAACTTACTGGGATGATAAATCTGCGGCCCCTAGTAAAAGTTGTTCCAGTTCTGAGTTTGATGTGACCTTCTTTTAAATCTGTTTTTTCATCCTTGACCTCTTCCACTTTGAACAGTTTTTTCACATCAGCATCTATTTGAGGAATAATTACAACCGAAGATGACCTCTTTCCTACAAAATGACCATTTACTTCGGAAATGAAAGCATGCATTTTAATTTTTCAAATAAAAGCAATGCATTTGAATATTAACTTGAATATAAAAAATACTTTGTAGGTTCCTAAAATCAAAGTATTTGAAAAGATCAATGCAAATTATTTATCATTCAATGTCCACCTCATAAATCACTAGACAAAAACAGAAACCTCAAAAGATTTGTTATACTTGTAAGCTGTTACTGTTAACTTTCATTTACAATTGATCAAAAACAAGAAAGGATTTACTGCCATTATGTCTTAATTTGTCACCTATCTTGGGAAATTCAAGCATAAGTCGATCTTTGGACTTTTTGGGTACATTTAAAAACAGAAAAAAAACAAAGTGCCATATCTAAAGAGCTAAGATCCAGCTAAAAACAGGTATTGGTAATATGTGAATGAACAGTCTAATTTATCTCAAATCGGAAAAAAAAATTAAAGCATTCAGACTGTGGATGTGGCATTGACTCCAACATGATGTGGAAAAAAAAGATTGCTCTAAGGGTCATCTCATCATTTTTTTTATCCAAGATTAATAGTGCTCTGTGAATCAGCTATGTTAAAAAAAATTCTTCAGTAAGTGCATAAGAATGTAGTTCTCATGTTCTCAATATGAGACTTACTTGCTGTCTCATCCATAATATACTGCAAGTCCGAACCAACGTCTGGGTCTTGTGCTAACAGAGCATAAACTAAGTGACCCTCGTCAGGCTCCTCAGGTATTGCAGCATTATATGGGAAAGGTTGATTCTTCAGCACTGGAAGCTCATCATTTACATCTGACAAAGGAATGGACACTTTCACCAGCTTTATCTCTGAGGGTGTAAAAAGTAAACCAGAGGTTATGGAGAAGTTTTTTTCTTTTTGGTTCATTAAAAATATCTTGCATGCATGTAAAGCTAAAAGAACAAATGTATTATACTGCACGGCGTCTAGTTACATTTAATAGCCCGGGCCCTTGTTTTTATGTTGATATTATAGAAGGGTAGAACTGAAAAGAAAGGTGACGAGTAAGTTTTGACTGTCAAGATGCTGTCCTTTCATACATCTTCTTGTTCGAGTCAGTCACAAACTTGCATCCTAGATCTACACTGTTCAAATTAACCCTGTGTTGTGAAGAAAAGAAATTCTTTTTATTTAAATTCAGCCCAAAAATTCCCAAATCAGAGGCCTGCTGTGGTTATGAAATTAAAAAACTTAGAAAAGACAAAGAAAACAACTGATAGGATAATGAAGGTCTTCTCTTACGATAGGAATTACGATAAAAATACAAAATGATTGGTTTCCCACGAAATCAACTTTGATTAACTTTGGCAAAAGAAATGTTGTAATGTAAATAAAGAAAAAGAAAAAAAATTGAAACCCATACATCGGAGTGGACATCTTGAAAAAATTTCCAAGAGTTTTCAAAGAATTCAATCAATCTTTTCCTGGTCTAATCTCTGTAGAACTATCGATTGAGCCTATTTACAAAGTGAAAGTTTGTTCATTGTTTAATATAGACCATCCACAACAGTGATCTTAGGCCTTATATCTCACTTCAGTTTCCTGTCAGACAGGGCAGAACTGAAAAGATGAAGCCCTTTGCTTGAAGTTGAATACCGATGGTGTTTTTAAATGCTTAAATCTGTAAAGAAGGATCCTTTGAGTATAAGGATGGAGACAGTAAAACCAAAGCCATCATTATTGCAAGAACTTGGAAGTAAATGATCATATGTTGTGCATTGTACAAAAAAAGCTGTTCCACACTTTGCTAGCATTTAATGCCTTTTCATCAAATGTGGTTTCAACAAATTCAGCAACCCTTTGTTCAGCTAGTTATTATGTATAAGATAATATTAACTAGAGTTTCATCAAGGTTTGCTAAAAAGTTTTATGGAGTAAATCACACACTATAATTATAAAGCTTATGCACAACTTAGTTTACATTTTGGACCTTTTGGCCTGTGGTAAATTTTTCTTCCACTAAAGGTTTTGTCAAAATGAGTTTTGACAATCAGGACAAGTTGCTTATTTTAACTCAGCTAGCAGGGCTATAAACATTTGCATTTTGCCACCTACATGCACTCTTTCTTCCTCTCTCTTTTTCTTCTTTCTTTCTCTCTGTCCATCCCTACCTTTCCCTTCCTCTTTCCCACTTGTTTTTTCCATTTGTCTACTGCCTGCATGCCAACTTGTCTTTCTCTTTGCCTGTCTCACTCTATCTCCTTCCTTCTCTATATTTGCTCTCTAAAATCTCTTTTACCCTCTCTCCCACTCCATATCAGATATGAAACATGATTTTTTTCTCTGAGCTGAGTCTTGAAATGTTAAAATATTACTAAGGCCCAAAGCATGTAAATGTAAAGAATTATTCATATTTAAAATTAACTTTGTTTCTTGCTATCAAAACATTTTTTATCTCCACTTCTTCTAACTCCAGCTCAATTATTAATTATCTTTCCTTTGCATATTTTGGATCTAACTAACACACATTCCATTAAAAACAAGCCCATGAGAGAGGGTAGATAAGATCAACACTAGGTGATGTTCTTATAAGCTCTCTGTCTGAAGCTAGGGACAAGCCAACACATTCTCACTAGGGAACCACAGTCATAAAGCAGATAAGCCAGCTTAAGAAAACAATGCAGTCACACAAGGACACTCAGTCAGTTTAACATAGAGAGAGAGAGAGAGAGAGAGAGAGAGAGAGAGAGAGAGAGAGAGAGAGAGAGAGAGAGAGAGAGAGAGAGAGAGAGAGAGAGAGTTTTAAAAACATTAATCCAAAGGGGTAAATTTTACCTAACAATTTTTGTCTAATGCTCAGGACACTCTCTGTACAATTATGTATACAAAAGCTTGATACATGATAGACCTGACCATGATTTTTCAATTTCTTACGGTGACACTGTTCAACATCACTGTAGAAAGTAGTGGAAAAGAAATAGAAACTGTTATGCTATTTTTCATTAACCCTCTCTTTTATTTGTTCTTTTTTCTCTTCCAATCTTAATATATATTAACGCCGAATTTGACAAATAAAATAAATTTAACAAAACAAATTGAACAAGGGCATTAATGTTATATTTTATGGTTCTTTTTATCCATCATTGGAACGTTTAGTGGGTATCTATATGGGATTATCATCTGTAATAGGAGTAAAGTAGAAAATACAATAAAATTGAAATTTTTTTTTTGTCACGACAACATAAAGAAAGTTGCATTATTTCTTGCTGCTTTAAAAAAAAAATACTGAGTTTGACCTTCAGAATTTTTCGACATCAATTTTGTTAAAATTTGTCTAAGTGATTCTCATTAATTATCACTTCACTCATAAGTGTTGTTTGTGTTTACTTTATAAAACGTGTATAAAAAATCTGAGAAGGTACCATGTAGTAAACACAATCTCAAACAGAAAAAAAAAAAAAGGTTGATTGATTAATTTTTCCCCAAACAAAATGGGGATGCTGTTCAAAAAATCTTTGTAGAATAAAATGATTACTTTTAAATTAGAACTCACTACTTTTATTTTAGAAATCAGGGAAATTGTAATTGATTATTAACAAGAATAAAGAATCATGATCTACATTCAAGGTATTTTTTCTTGAAAATTACAAATTTATACTACACTTTTGAAATCTGTGCAAAAATTAATTACTTAATTCTTTTTCTTGTGTAATTATCACATCTATTGTGGTGAAAAAAAGACAATCATCGCAGAGATAATCCTAGATTTTATGGTAAAATATCAATAACTTATTTTTAGACTAGACAGTAGACCCTGAGATTCATATGAGATAAGAATGAAGAGCATAAACTTATTAAATAAAGAGTAAAAAGGTGGAAAAGATAAACAGTGAGAAGAGGAAGAAAAATGATCATCTAGGGTTGCTAAAATTTTCTTCCATACAACTATTAAAAAAGAGCTCTTTTTGAGACAATTGTTCTAATGTTATTGTTCCATCCCCATTCAACTTAAGCTTCCTTTTATACCCTGTGCTAGCAGTGATCATAATAAACAGTTCTGCAGTTTCCTTAAATCTTAAATTCAATTTCATGTAAGCCTATAATGAATTAAAGAAAGATGAAAAGTCACGTCAAAAGTTAATTGACTGTTACCTCTGATTTTGACATAGTCAAGGTTCATAGGACCCAAATTTAGCTCTGATAAAACTATTGAGGGAAATAGAGTTTGTTTAAAAAAAAAAAGAGATGAAGAGGAAAGATGACCATTTATTTAAAAGGATTCTGAGAATGTTTCTTGAATGATGCATAGAGCATTTTTGCAATTTTGCATAGAGCATTCTTGCAATTACTAAATAATTTTTCACTGTTATTTATTAAAAAATATTATCTTGTCAATTTAAATACATTTTTACCTAAACAAACCCATGCATTGACTTAAAGATGTCAGAATAGTGTTGCTAGGGTGGTAAGTGGCAAAAGAAAGCAGGACCATGTAATACCTTTACTTAAAGTACATCTAGACTGGTTACAAGTTAAATCTTGGGTTAAATATAAGACTCCAGTTCTATAGCCTACCAGAGCAATTGAATGCAGAAGAAACTTTTAAAAAGCTGCTACAAACACATTGGTTCCAACATCTAGCTTTATTTAAATGTAACACCATAAAAATTATATATGAATACTTTTTGTAATTGTGCATATATTAATGTTATGATAAAAAATTTCTTCCCAATGTCATATGCTTTAGGAAAAAAATTTTAACGTGCAAAAGCACTCTGGGCTGTGTGTTTTAGTGTGGTGACACAAGAAATCATTATTATGGTGATGTCTTTATCTCTTTCACCTTTTCCTTTAAAACTATAATACAATAGGATCCATTTATACGTTACACTTACACTAGTGGCAGGCAAGAGCAGTTGCTTGTGGAAATAAATATTGATCAATATAAACCGCCATACGCCAAATGGCTTGGATTGGTTTGGTATAGCCTGGCTTGGCTTGAAAAGTATGCAGTGTAACTGGGGATTGAGAATCTTATGTATTGTATAGCACCTGTTCTGTTCCTATTAAATTTTCATATTTTAGTAATCAGTTGCAAAAATAAACTACTTTAGAATTTACTTAAGACTTAAGTGCCATATACGACAGTTTTTAATCTGTAAATAATTGTTGGGTTGCTGTTGCTTTCCCATGTCAGAGTGCAATACAGTGTCCTATCATCTGAAAGTAAATGAAATTTTAAGAATACACTATTCAATTAAAAGAAATGTCTAGTGTGTACTTCAGTTTTCAGGATATCATTGTTATCAAGGCAGTGCTGGTTTTAAAATGATAAAATTATGTTTATACATATGGCTAACAGTAACACCTTGACCGAAGCTCATGCAATCATCTTTGGGTGGTAAGGATGAAATATGCTTTGCAAAGCTGCCAAGGGAAAGATCTCAAGTTAACGCTTCTATCCTTTCAGTGTTTGTCATGGCTTGCTACAAACATTTAGATTACTCCTAACATTATTAGGCTTCTGACCTAGATATCTAGATCTAGATTTAGATCTAGTATGTTGAATGAAATAGAATTTCCAATCACATATGTACACACTAACTCTCTATCTTACCATGTTTTGTTTTATTTCTCGACAAGAAGAGAAGAAATTCATTGTGAGGCCTTGCCTTTTTTTGCCATTGTCCCTCCTCCAATCGCATTAATTACCATTATTTTTAAAATTTTAACTTTAACTTAAGGTTGGTCTTTAAAATTTTATGTCATTTGTGATAAATGTTAAAAAGCAAAAAAAGAAGTAGATGTAGATCTAGACACTACATAATATATCTAGATCTTGTCTTAGAACAAATTATCCTAGCCTATTTATTCTATATCAAGATTTAGTTAAGATAAATTTTAATTTCTTAAATTTTTTTTTTACCTGAACGGCCCGTCATTGACGTTGCTTGAACAATGACAACAATTGTTTTGTATTGTTCATAATCAAAGAACTCCTTTGGGTTAGAAAGATTGCTAAACTTTAACCGATTGAATTGATCCACGGTAAAGAGATTAGCGCGATCAGGAACACTGTCTTCTGTTGTGATTACTTGGAATTTGAAAGATGCAGCTGGCTCCCCATCGAAGTTCACAGATTTCAAATCAAACAAGACTGTATGGGCATTTGCATTCTCAGGAATTGCAGTAGGTTGAGTCTTTTCTAAATCATATTTGATCTTTTGCGTCCCTCGGTGACTTCGGCTCCGATGCACATGCATTCGTCCTGGGTAGCTTTTGAATGCCTCTGATGAAAATGTAACAGACAATGCTAGCAAGCACAACAATAGAAACATTGTTTGGTACGCCATCTTGTTCCACTTTACAGCCGGTTCGTCTTCATTGAGCACAACAGATCTAGCCTAGATGTAAACCTGGACAACACCTAATCTTTCTACAGCTAGATCTAGATTTATGCCTTGCTTTGACTGAAGCACTACATGCATTTTATTGAATTATGAAAAACGTTGCAATCTAATAGACAATAGCCTACATTGCAGACTTTTCCTTTGTCATCTCAACCACTCCATAACTCTACTCAAGGCTAAGCTTTGTGGACTTCCGCATCTTC
>JAWDGP010003058.1:0-25000 GCA_033675545.1 Elysia crispata | reverse complement strand
TGAGGTCTAGACCATAGTTCTCTATTTAAATGGTCCAGGCTCTCAAAACTAAGGATAAATTTCCTCCGGTTGGGCAGATATACTTAATTTAATCGAACATGCGACTAATTGTTCTGGCCTTTGAAATTCGATTATGATTTCCTGCGAAACACGTTCCTATCATTTCTATATTCACACGATCCCAAGTTTTAAAAACAAAATCACTTAAGATGAGAATGATATACGTGTATCTTTATTGTCCACAAGTGAAAAAAGTTTTGTATTTTAAATGGACAGGATATAGTTTGCAATTAAGAAAAAAAAAAGTCAAACTTTTATGTCTCAATTTTGGATATTGTTGTACAACCATAATGTGAATACCGGTACGAGAAAAGATCACAAAAGAACAAAAGAAGACATTACAAAAGTTGAATAACACTAGGCTAATATGATATTTGATGGCGGTTAACTCTGCGTTTTATGTTTAGTGCTTTTCCTGAGTGAGATAACAGAAGCTTCTTTTTAGAAAAAGTATGTGAAACTAAAAGGTGTATACCCTATAGCCTTCACGTTTACACCCCCCGCCCAAAATAACAGTCTTTTATGGAGCGCATTTGCTTGTAAATATCTTGTAAATTAGAACTTTTAAACTTTAGTGAAACCTAGAACCTTTCATCTACTTTTATATTTATAAAAACACGTAGACTAAACTAGGTTCAGGTAAGCCAACCTTATAGGAACGATGGTCGGGCATTATAACCTTCTATGAACCATAGTACCCTTTGAAAAGCGCTCCCTGCCTACACAGAGTTCAATCTTCTAGTTGGACTGTGCGAAACACAAGTAATTATGAGTAAGGTAAGGCCAGGTGGAAGTTCTGAACATGTTTCCTAAGACTAAGTACTGGCTGGCCACCACCTGGATCCACTTGACTTTTCAAAAATGAAACAAACCAACCTGAAGAGAAAGTCATTAACTTTTTCATCCTTCAACAAAAACATGTTTTATTTACTTATGCTGCTAAGAACAAACAATTAAAAGCAAAGAAGAAAAGAAGAAAAAAAAGGAATGAAGCTCAAAAATTACAGTACGGGACACCTATTTTTCATGATTGTTAAGAAAAATTATTGATTTGTGATGTAAGGAAGAGAAAAAAAAATACTTTTGTCTCTAGACGATCAGTGATGTATTTTTTTTGCCCCGTAATCACATGCACAATTTCGGCAGCCTAAGACTCGGCCTGGTGATATCTGGTAATTGCATGAAAATGCATTTTTAGATATCGTTCTTGCGAGTTTTGCGCATGTTTTTACTGTCATCAACAATATATGCAATTCGATCGATAGAAAGACATTCGTGAGACAGAATGGGAGAGAAAAGAAGTACCGGTAGATAGATAAATTATGATAAGAGAGGAACAGAGAGAGAGAGAGAGAGAGAGAGAGAGAGAGAGAGAGAGAGAGAGAGAGAGAGAGAGAGAGAGAGAGAGAGAGAGAGAGAGAGAGAGAGAGATTTTGATAAACGGAAACCTGATTGAGGCCCTGTGCACAAAAAATGCAATGGAAAAATGAGCTTTAATATACCAAAATATACAAAAGAAACAACTACAGAAGAAAAGGGAAAAGAGCCAGCAAGGGAAAGCAATATTCAGTTCTCCTTGCACCTGCGACAACGAGCTTTTTTTTTTTTTTTTTTTTTGAAGCCTCAACTTTAAATCATTCACTATTGGTATTTGAAAATGTATATGCACTAAAATTATAGTATTGCTGAGTAGTTACTTAATAGACAGAATTGTGCCAATAACATGCACATAAATTTCCCAATTGTAGAAATTGTATGAATTTTTCAAGATTAGAGAAATTGGCCCAACACATAAAAATTTTATGCTTTCATATAAAATGATTTAAGGGGCAGTTTTATTGTGATTTTAAAATTTATATTAACTTATAGGGGAGATAACAAATGATAATGTTACCCAAGGAAAATTACAAAAATTAACTCCCTTTATTATATTGAGACCATGTTTTACTAGTCACTATAATTAGCGAGCAAAAGTCCAGCAATTCCTAAACAATCCTTACTGTGCTTCAACATGGGTGCCATAATTTGCTGTGACTATGAGCATATCCCATGACATTTGTAAAGAATCACCGGTGAAAAAGTTTGTCATTATTCAAAACAAAAAGCTAACTGTAAGTTTTCCCCTTTTCTTTTTTCTTTTTTTTTTTGATAAAAAAAGATGGGTGTACGTCGGAACAGACAGAAAGAGAGAGTGAGATAGAGAGAGCGAGACTCAGAGAGAGAGAGAGACAGACAGACAGACAGACAGACAGACAGAGACAGAGAGAGAGAGAGAGAGAGAGAGAGAGAGAGAGAGAGAGAGAGAGAGAGAGAGACAGACAGACAGACAGACAGACAGACAGACAGACAGAGACAGAGAGAGAGGTATGGAGGGGGAAAATACACTAAATGTGTTCCCTCGCTTAAAAAAAAGGCGCATGATTCCAAGACTTTCACATTAGCAGTTATTCATGTATTTTGATCATGTGTGTTTCGTAGGTTTCCTAGTTCGATACGTAATGTGCAAAATTACTTAGCTCTTTTGAATTGTCTAATTTAGTATCTTTCAACTTATGACTGATGGCTTGTGGATTCCCGCTGGCATTCTCCTTTTTGATGCGACAAACAATGTTTAATGCACTTAACTATTTTTTTTTTAATTTATGATTATAATTAAAGATTGGCGGCTCGTGATTGAGTCAGCTCATCCATACTAAGATCAATAGAGTTGCCTTAGGTTTTATCATTTTCAGCTTCACCAAGGCAATAGTCATGGCTATCTACACTGCCTCCTAGAATTACTTCCAATCATCTCATTGTCATGTTATGTTATATCATATATATATTTTATGTGCTTGACTTACATTATTTGAAAAAAAAAGTTCAAATAATCATAGTACCATTTTGAGTACTTTCTTTCAGTCATCTTCTATTCTCTAAGGCATATAAACGGAGAACTAAATGACATTATGGCAATACCTATTTAAATGACTGCGAACGTCAAACAAATCAAATCAACAAACATGAGGATAAATTAATATGTAATTTTTATTTACAACTTGTTTGGCCTTTACAATATAAAAATAGTGCGTTTATTCCCAAATAATCATAAGAAATTAATAGCTTACTCACAAAAATCTTTTAAAAGTTCATTCAAGTTGGCGCTTCATTTATTTTAGACAAATGGAATCTTGTTTATATTGTCTAGTTTGATATGAGTTCTCTCTCTCTCTCTCTCTCTCTCTCTCTCTCTCTCTCTCTCTCTCTCTCTCTCTCTCTCTCTCTCTCTCAATATATATATATATATATATATATGTTTATATATATATATATATGTATATATATATATATATATATATATATATATATCAATTACTATACAATATTTACAAACTTCACACATTTCAAACAAGGTGATAGGAATGAAATGAAGTTGAAAGTTAACTTAAACAGACAGTGACGTATGTGAACTATGTTATTACCCGTTTTCAGGCACTTTATTCTTCAATCATTTCTATGAAAGCTGTTAATGTTAGCAGATCCGTTGATAGCTTTCATCTTTTATTATATACACATATGAATCATAATTTAGAGTACCATAAATTTTCCATGTACAATTTATACATTGTATTACCGTATATAATGGCCATTTATCATTTAACGTGTCAAAGATTCCAGAGTACCATTTTCCGCCTCATAGAGTGATAACGAGGACGTGAGCTTATCACTGGTCCCATTAAAATGCATTGTAGTCACAGCAAAGCCATGTTTGAGAGAATTATAAGTAATGTCTCAGTTAAAAAGTGTTCCATTAAAAATGTGTAATAGGGCAAAGGAAAGCCATGCTACATTTGTACATACAGAGTATCAGAAGTGGTGGCTCAAAATGATAATAATTTTATGTGATGATAAGAATTATCAGCAGTCAAGGACAGATCTTTTCCTTCAGTGAGTGATCGTCTGACTCTGGCGTCTCCGAATGGAAGACAGGGCAAAATGGGCCTTGGTGTGGAGGTGAAAGAGCCGGCTGAGATTTAGGGGTACCTCGGAGTGATTGGTAGACGGCAAGACTGGCAGGAACTATTGCTCTGGAATAGCTCTCCAGCGCGCTCTGCGTCTCCTTTTTAAAGACTGATCACGTGTGATTCATCTCGGGGTAGCGATCCTCCTGTTAGAAAGAGATTGGGTTGGTTAACTGCAATTTATTATACTGCACATAGGAACTGTATAGAGTGAAATTTAAGAACAAGCTGCAAAATGGCAAAGCTTAGGAAATGAAGATCGCAGCTCTTGTCATTATTCGTGAATGACTGCAATCTCTATTGACACTGCCAAGACTGATAATGATTTTGGGGTCATTTTTTTTCAGCTGTTTTTGTTCCTCGTTGCAAGTGTCTTATTTTCATCTTCTCATCTGTCCTCACCATCCTCTTGCTTTGCTTCCTCTTTTCTTTTTCTTTCTCATTTACATTATTAAATTTCTCTACGCTCAAATTGCGTTACAATAAGGAAGACAAATATCATACTACCCTGAAATTTATCACATAAGTACACCTAAGTTTTATTCCGCTTAACGCTTACCTCTAGAACTTCCCCAATGCAATATTCTGCCAGCATATCGAAGGCGTCCGAACTGTGACCTTTATCAATAAATGCGGTAGTTGCATCGTGGCCACCATACTCAAGGATTATGTCTTCACCTCCCGGGTGCTGAGAACGACAAAGAAATTGCGTAAGTTGTCAGATGATCCATGGTTTTTGTCTGTTAATGTGTTATCTTAGCTTTTGTGCAGAGAAAAAAATTAGGTCCAACCTATTGACCTGTGCAGGTGGTAATAAGTAAAGAAAATAAAATAGAACAAAACAGAATGAATATGAGAACATATATATATGACAGTTGTGGACCTTTGAACCTCAACAATGATTACACATGATACGAGGTCTCTCAAACAGACCTCGATTAACCTAAGAGCCCTTTTAGCCTGATAAAACATGCTACCGGTTTCTATTACGTTATCTAACCGGGTTCATGCGACTGGATAATTATCTCCTCATCTGCTTTCAGGCTGTGATATTTTTTCACTAGTGTTAGAGCTAATCTGATGTGAATCAAGCCATTGACAACAGGCTCATAATCAGAATTTCAACAACATCAAATGAATAAAAAAAAAAAAAAGGTAGCAACGAGCATTCAGAATATTTTTCACCAAAAGACCGTAACCTTGAGATATTAATTTCCAATTAGTAGCAACATAGCCGATTTATTTTGAGCGATTTTTAGCAAGCAAAAAATGAAAGTGGACCATACCAATG
This sequence comes from Elysia crispata, assembly GCA_033675545.1. Classification (NCBI taxonomy): domain Eukaryota; kingdom Metazoa; phylum Mollusca; class Gastropoda; family Plakobranchidae; genus Elysia; species Elysia crispata. Next base: position 19,648 of record JAWDGP010003058.1, on the reverse strand, counting down.
CAGTAAGACTAAAGTTAACATTCAGAGGTTCAGCAGTCTCACAGTAGTTGTTCGTGACGGTGACCCACAAGTCAACAATTACTGGAGCATGAAAACAACTGTTGTGTGTAACCGATATACATTATATTTATATTATAATTTATTTTCCTGAGTTCGTGTCCAGGAATGACCCTGTCTTAAAAGAAACACCATGTTGCGCTGTGCCTGTTGCTTTATTTTTTCCCTCAGATGTTCGTATTTAAAAATTAATCACTACCGTGGACTATTTTGCATAAATCTATTAGAACTCTTCATGCCCTCAACTCGAGTCCTAGTAAAGATTATAAAGGTATGTGAAGTTACGCGGGATTTGACCTCGTGCTGTTGCAGAGAGCGAGGACCTTATCTGCCGGCAAGACGGTCGTATGATTAAAGAAATGTGTGCTAAATTGAGCAGTATAGGGTAAAATGATGTCCCCCTCTTCCCATACCCGCCTTTTTATCTGTCCATCTTCTTCTTCTTCTTCTTCTTCTTCTTCTTCTTCTTCTTCTTCTTCTTCTTCTTCTTCTTCTTCTTCTTCTTCTTCTTCTTCTTCTTCTTCTTCTTCTTCTCCTCCTCCTCCTCCTTCTCCTTCTTCTTCTTCCTCCTCCTCCCCCTTATTAAATAAGGCATTCTCTAGTTCTGTTTTTTACTCAATGTAGAAATCTAAAGGTCTCCGACAAACTTAAGGGATGAAAAGTAACGAGCTCCACACTGTGGCAGCTTTAGCAAACTTTTTATGTCAAAACCTTTATTTTAACTAAATTATCACATCATTACAAAGAAGCAAAGTCTGTTGTTCTGTTGACCTATAAATATTTTTTATTGCCGCAGAGTTAAATCGGTATATTTATTTTAATTCATCCAACGAGCCAAGGCTCTTATACGCATTAAGGAAACCGAGGTGAGTCAGCGAACATAACAAATAATACGACCTAGTGGTCGATATAGAACTGCATGTATTGTTAATATCGTACACCAACTTTATCATTTTATGCAGGTGGTTGTAAAATAGCTGATACAAAAAAGGTCTTTTAAGAAACTAGGTTATTATGTTAATGATAAAATGCGTCTATTGTGAATACCTTTAAAACGTATGATAGAAACAACCGGGCCAGTTCAAAGTTTGGTATTTATACTTTCTGCTCTGAACTGTTTAGAACAATGAACTCTGAGTTGCCTATATTTGATATTTACGTTAGGTTATCACAATGGAAAGGTTTACATCAATGGGAGAAATATAAATGTATTGGGAAATCTTTTAAACCACATTCTAGGGTCTGCGGAAAACATTTGTATTAACAGTTTGGCTTTGCCGACGTAATTTGAGAAAGAAAAATTTAACTTGGCGACATTACTATTAAAACGTATTTTACTTGTTTTATTCTATTTGTTTGGTTGAATATACATTTTACAAATACATTATTTCATAAATCAGTCGCCAGTTCATCCAATATGTAACAAATAGAAGCTAATTGTCTGTCAAATCGTCAATGCGGATTTGAAATCCTTTCTTCTTTATTTTTTTATATTTGTTTCATCTCTCGTTAATAAAGCCTAATTCTTCAGTAGTCAAGATAAAACTTGTGTAAATGTTTCTTTCAAAACTGAATTAGACCTAAGAATGATCTGTAATTTGTTGAGGTCCAATAGCCTACGTCAATGTAAAGACACGAATTGCTCTATACAATTTTAAAACCAATTGCGCTGAATGGAAAAAAAAAATGTAAGTTCGAATTCAGTGAACTGATCATGACTCACCATTCTTAGAAATCGTGTGACGTCATAGACACGATTATTGATGACCAGCCAGCAGGAGTCAGGACTACAATGGTCAGATATATCTTGACGGGAGTACCTAGGCTGGACATTCTCGCGATCTTCCCTACCGAAGAGAGTGTCCACTACAGAATGGACAGCATCCTTGATGAGACTCCCTGATCCTTGGTTGAAGCTACTAGTAGCGCTAGAGAAGGTCTCGCCTTTAGACGTGTTTTTCTGCTGGTGCTGGTGGTTATGATTGTGCTTGTTGCCCAGAGGTAAATGGACAGATTTTTGCGCCTGGTCGTCGGTTAGTGCAGTCTCACACTCGATGTCATCATGAGTGACCTGAGGATGAGATCACACAAGTTTGAGTAAAAAGAAACAAAAAAAACCATATCGTTTTCCTACATTTTTTCCAGTATATCTAATTAATCTTTGAAGGAAAACATTGTTTGAAAATTAAACTTACTCACAGTAAAAATGTATCGATATAAAGCATTCTATAACTAGTTTAGATCTCGGATAATTTCATTTTTCAAAGTTGGAATATGCATTCATAAAACAAAATATCATTTTAATTTATCATATATATTAATAAAGGACGCTTAGTATCATCATAATCATAATCATCACATCAGTGTTACTTGTCGTCAGCTTTTGCAATCTTAACAAAAAGTCATGTCATTGCCATCGTATGCCCCTATTTAAAAACAATGTTTCAATACACCGGTAAAGCGCATGACTGCTGGTTAACTTTGGGGCTTTTGTTTTACCGAAATACCATTAATATTGTTGTTTAAATCATCAATATTGACGTGAACAGTATTATTAGGGGAAAAGGGGGGGGGGGGGTATGTTCACAGTATAAATATATTTGAAATATAAATGCTCTCACCTGCAGTGTAGCGAGTGCCCAACAGATTCCCTTTTTCATTGCGGACGACATTCTTGTTATTCTTTTTTTTTTTTAAAGACAATAGTTTTTAAGTGGTAGCCTATGAAATGAAATCACACTTCACTAAGGCGATCTGGAGGCAAAAGAACCTTGATTAGCGTAGAGCTGAAAAATGCCAGTCGTTAAAAACTATGGCATAAACAAACTGAGCAAAAATCGAAGAGAAAAATAATACACGAAGGAGTTGGACATTAATAATTAATGTCTTCAAAAACAATGGGTCTCCTAAGCCTTTACGAGTGTCCTGACTGTAACAGAGTGCCACGAACTGGAAAACTAAACTGGCAAATTTCTCTGCCTCTATTTATAAACCAAAACACGGGGAAGATGAAGCATTCCGATTGGCTAACAGTACTAATCTAGCAGTCAAGGAGACGTAACGCCAGCCAATGGGAGTGTTTCCGCTTCACGTAGTGGGGGGGAAAGAAGCGGGAGATGGGGGCAGAGAGAATGGGTGAATGGGCCAGGTAAACGCTGCAGGTCTAGTTATCTGACAGCCTACTGTAAAACTTCTACAGTTTAGGACACAAGTATTTCATCATGCTGATTTTTTTTTTCTTTGAACCTATTAAACAGAGAAATTGAATGCATGAGATCAACAAAATATCTGCTTATAACAGAGGATAAGTTTGAGAACATCATTTCTGTACGGTGTATTGTGGAATTTAAAAAAATAGAGCGTATTTCTGTCGTTAAAAAAAAAACCTTGCAAACTTGACCAGTTCAAAAATATTCTCCTTCATGTTCACTGACCAATCACCCATGTACCAATCCCACCAGCAGTCAGCGGTCACTGATGGTCACTAGACTGGGAGCAGATACGCGCAAAAACATTCCAGGCTTCTTGCGTAAATTTTACGTCATTTTGAAGGTCAAGCAATAGTTTTCCATAGTTTAGGTCTCAAAAACAAATGCTGCTTGGTCTACAGGTACTTTTATTTTGAGATCGAATTAATTATGTAGGACGTAATCATGTGATACCTCACTGATTGACCGAACAGTGGATTCCATTTTTTCTAAGATCTTACAGGGATTGGCCTCATAATGACGTCGTTCATTTCCAAGTTATGAGACGTTATATCTCTAAGCCATTTTATGAAGAAAAATAAATATATCAAGACATATTTAAAATTGTCTTGAAACTTGAGATTCTGCCACAGGGACAGAGAGGGCTGGAGACTTAAATAAAAAAACAACAATTGTGACAGAAATTGTCTCCATCGAGAGCCCTAATGGGTGTTTAATAATTTTAAACTTCTAGAAAAGAGAAATGAGGGAGAGAGAGAGAGGGGGGGAGAGAGAGAGAGAGAGAGAGAGAGAGAGAGAGAGAGAGAGAGAGAGAGAGAGAGAGAGAGAGAGAGAGAGAGAGAGAGAGAGAGAGAGAAGGGAATGAGAGAAAGTATGAGGGAGACGATTATCGTCTACTTTTTTGCTCTTTCATCATGACATGACTAATTTTATGTGCACTTAGCTCAGAAGTACTGACTATTGTATGGTCTCTTACGGATTTTTTTTCCCTGCTTCTTAGGTGTTTTTTTTTTAGATGTTTTATGACATTGTAAATGGATGATGTAATATTTGTCTCAATAAAAAAAGAAAATGTCTTAGATAGTATCGATCCTGTGGTAACTCTTCTCTACCCTTCTACTACGTCACTACGTCATCACCTCTTTCCCCCCACCCCCCCCCCCCCCCTTCTCTCTCTCTCTCCCTTTCTCTTTTTTTCGTTCCCCCCTTTTTAGGTTTCATTTTTTGCTTTGTCTCTTCAGTTTGTTTTTGTTCTACTGTGTCACTCTATCCATTTCTCCTCCCCCCCCCCCCCCTTCCCACCCTCCCTTCTCCATTATTTTTATCTTTCACTTGGTCTTACACTTTTCCTCTTTTAGCCTCAGGAAGTGAACCTAAAAACTATCTCGCAGCTTCATGGCCTATTTCTCAAGGTATTTTTCTTTTCTACAAAACAAAAGGATCAAAAGTAGAACTACTTGTTAAACTATGTTCTTATATTTATTTTTCCCTATAAAGACCTTCTCAAAGGAAAGTATTTACTTGTTCACTTTGATATTCCACTATGCAACAATCGATAGCAGTTATCTAACAACAAAAATCACTATCAAAAACGTATCTAGTTAAACTTTATGTGAGACAGAGAATTAAAACGAGCTCGTTAGTAGAATACGAATGTAACTCTTTTATTTGGTAGGCTAAAATGCAAAAGAGAGTGTATTATTTGTATGAAAGGAAAAAGAGGAAGGACTGACTTCAAGCTCAAGGAAAAAAATACAACTACAATAATTATAAACAGTTGAACGCGGACTGAAACTTTTTTTCTAAACGTAAATATCTTTTTTTTTTTAATTAATTATTTCTTGCCTATAAAAAGTGGGTACCGAGATCATTTAAAATAGATTCGAGCGTGCTTATTTACTTTCACTTTCTTTCGATGTTAACCAGCTTATTTCTTTTATCTAAAAAAAATTTTTTTTTTGGTTGTTTCGCCCTCTTATTCAAGGTACTGCAAAATTTATGTATTATTTTTAAAATTCATGTAAATATAAGATAAGACATTGTAGCTAAAGCTTCTTTTTTCACTTAAAAGAGGTCATGGATTTTGTGTGGTTAAACTATTGATTAAAAATCAGTTTGAATTTTTTATGTTATATTTTATGTCTTGTCAAGAAGGGATGGGAGTTCGTAAAGAATTATACTGGGCTCTGTTTTTGCTGACACTTGAAGTAGTGATGTTTTTACTGAGGAAATGAAACCGTTAAAAAGCTTTGGTTCTACTCCCATCGTTCATAGCAAATTTAAGTCCGGAAGAAAATATAATTTTGCGCAAAATGTGCAAAAAGGTGAAAAGATATTCTTCAACGAAAGAATTCAGTAAATTTACGGACGTCTTCTAAAGGTTTCTGATTTTCTGAAACAAGCTCATAACTTTCGCATAGTAGCTGAAATTTTCGTGATTTAGCAGTGAGGATCTAGTTAGATCTAAGTGATTCTGGAATTGCATTTAGCATATGGCTCTTTCCTATCCAATATTCCACGTAATAATAAAGCATCTAGGGGCTCACAGCTAATTCAAAAGTATCAGACGATAATGAGTGTTTAAATAGGATTCTTAAATAGATAAGGCAGTTACAAAGCTTAGCCAATAAAAAATATACTTAATTAAAGAGTTGCAATTATGTTCAACTAATACATTTTATGACCATATCCAAGAAATCCCTCAATGGCATTATCTCTAAAGATAACATAATGCGCAAATAAAGCATCTGTGACGATTACTGTGCAACTTTGATTGTCTCACCTACTCGCCTGCATCAACATCCATTTTGCTAAGACAAACAGAACACAAAAATAACTAACGTCAGCTGCAACTAACATTATTAATATTGTGCGCCCAACATTAAATACTACATCTCTCATCAGTTGCATCGACTCTGGACCACACTTTGGGATCGTATAAGACATTTTGTCAAGCCCTTGATTTTTGTAAAAGGCAAAAGTTTCATTTAACTTACTATAGAATTATTTGGTCGTGTGTGCTTTTTTGTTAATTTAATTCCAAAAGAGCCTGTGTTATAAGAGCTTCCTTCCTGATTATTTCAGGAATCTTTTTCTCGGGTCTGAGCCCCACATCATCACAAGCTTCATCTTTTTGGTTCCGACCTGCACGACGGGGGCTTAAGTTTGATGTGCAAAACAAAAAAAGAAGACCTGAGATCATTGTGCTGTGGTTGAAGCTCTATTTCAAACAACAAATTAAAGATTTATGGAGTTTCAGCCTCTAAAACCACATTATCTTTTTACTATACCATTTTTGTATAACTCATTGCGATTTTAAATTTGGCCTAAAAATTTGATTTTGATTAGAGATTGAGACTGGGGGAAGGGTAGGTAAGGATTGCAGGATAGTAATCTCACAATTGAGTTTTCGACCGCGTTACCTCTACAAATATGCAGACTATGTGATCATAAAGGAGTGTTCGATTAAACAAGATATTTTACCTATGAGAGCGAGATAATTTAAGTCTACAGAGCACTCCGCTAATCTCATGCTTGTCGTAACTGACGTAAGAGATTACAGCATCCGTGATCGCACAATGTAATTTCAAGAGCAATTTCACTGGGAGAAAGTAAAGTTATGCTGTTTGCCGAGCAGCTGTTAGATAAGTGAGCTCTGATAATCTCCCAGAAACAATGAACTTAGTGTATAAAATGGTCCACACTTAATGAGTATTCAGAATGTGCATGAGTAATAATCATCCTCTAACACAACAATCATTATCGGGCATAGTAGATACACAGTAATATTTAATGGCCCTTTGCCAGGTTAGTAACTGCAAGCCGCTTAAATAATAAAGCAAGCCTATCATCTTTTCCAAACGTTGTAAGGTCTCTTACAATATAAGATCTCCTTCAATCGACGCAGGTAAATGAAAGTATTGTTCGAATGAATTACTAGTTCAAGTTGATCAAATATGACAAATACTGGGTTACCCAAATATATTCTATTGAAAGCGCTATTATTAGAACATTTTTGGGGTTTCCTATCAGTTAATAAGTATTTATCAGATCTGAGGAAAGAAATAAAAAAAAAAAGAAGCAAAGAATTTGGTAGATGAATAAAGAAGAAAGAAAGACACCAGGACTTTCCTAAAATCTAATTTATAAAGATCATGACTCAGGTTTTCTTTTTTACATGACACAATTGAAAGCAGCATAATTAATTCGATTCTTTCAATCGTTGTTGAATAAGACCTATCGTCTAAAGATCTTTAAAATTAATACAAGTTTATTTGAACTGATTTGCGCTGCAAAAGTTGCCTAAGGAAAATCTTTATTTGAGCCTATTCCTTTTTTTTTGGTTTTAGTTGTTTATTTCAATCTGTAAAGCCATACTATCATTACTTCGTAAAAGTGAGCGTGAGTTCTTTATACATTTTATTTTTAAAGCTTATGTTCCTAAAGAAACTTTCAATTTCGTAGATCATGATATTGCTTTTATGTAAACACTGTTTCCAACTTTATTTTTTTTATGGTTGACGACCACACAATTTTCTGACGCCATTCTCAACTAGTATTATCTTGGCTTGGTAGACAGATAATCTGGCTCTAAAATTGAGTCTAGACATTTTTTTATACTTAGTGAATGACTGTCCTATTATGCTTTCATACGGAAAAGTCCCTTTAACCAAAAAAAAACCATAAATCTGATGAGAAAAGGCTGAATGATCACAACCGTCAGACTAGTTAGGTTTTTCCTGGTTGCATGGGGATTATTGCCCCTTTCCAGAAGATCAGCTGAAACTTCTTATTTGTCTAACCATCCAGTAATCGTTTGCTTTAAGACTTATTAATCTTGCGGTAAAAATTGATTTGTTTTGCAGTATAGAGTAAACTGGGAAAGCTTCTTCGAGACTTTTTAGGTGGTGTTTGTCTTTTCAAAGTACCCTTGATGATTATTACAAATACATGTATAACAATCCAAACACGTTTGAGGTTACCTTTTATGATGTGATTGTTTCATAAAAAATATTTACTGTTTTACTTTTGTTTTGTGTTTTATTTTGTTTTGATCCAAATAAACATCTGCGCTCCCAGAATGATTTACGATATACCACCAATGTCCATGTAAGGGCTGCAGCCACGTTCTATTTGATTCGAGTAAAGAACGCAGAAGTCTCAGTGATAAAGAAGCTTAAACAATGTTGACTTATGTAACTTTGAAGTAGAAGTTGAATGCAGAATAATTATTTCCTTCACATATTCGTCCTCAGTGCGTTGAAATGTCTAAAAGGCATGTGTTCATATAGCTTCTCCAACATTCTGCGTGTCTTTATGACTTTATAATTACAATATACTTGGCTCGATTGCCAAACATCTTTAAAGACTTTTTTTTCCTTTCTATAAATACATTAAATTATCATGAAAATTTAATGTGCTACACAACACGACCATCAACTGCTCACGATTTCGATTTATTTTATAACTGTCAGGCTCTTAAAGCCTCTGTTTCAACATATCATTTTGACGCGGTCGAATATCAAGTGGACGATAAGATCTCTGTAGTTAAAATGCTTTCCATAAAATACGTGAGCGTGAAGAAACGGGTGTCATATCACTATTTTATTCTCGCAATTTTGGCATGTTTTTTTTAAGTGTTATTTGAGATCGAAGCTTTTGATCTTATATATATATATATATATATATATATATATATATATATATATATATATATATACATATTTTTTTTTAACTATCGATTGCAAGTTACTTTTTTTTATTTTCTTTTTTATGATTCTCCCCCTTTGCTGTTAAAGCTTAGTATGATTGAGTTGATTAAATATAAGGAAATGATAACAGACCTCTTCATTGGTTAAAGTCATATGTTTCAACATGATATACCAGGAATGAATCATATTGTAACAAGCCCATGTTCACTAATGTTTTCAAAACTTTTATGACAAGCAGAGCGTTGAAGCATAAAGTCGACATTTATGCATTTTAAAATGTCTTGATAAGGAAAATAAAAACTTATAAAATATTGCTTTTTATGAGAATAGCGGAATGTTTTATTCATCGAACTCCTTGGAAAAAAATGATAAAAATGGTAGCCAACAGCCCGACGCGAAAGTATTGTGAGTTTTACAGTTGTTTATATAATTATTTATTACTTTGGTAATACTGAGGTTTGTTAAGAAGCATAACGTAGAAAAATGTTCAAATATAATTTTTATGCCCAATGAAAGTATTTTTCTCCATTGAGAAAATAAATTAGAACAGGAAAAGATAATGGTTAAGTGCATTAAAAGCGAGTTGTTACATGAATAATTTTACACGATACCTGAGCAGACTGATTTTGTTCAGGGTTTTAAAATTTGCGCCTAGGATCCAACAATGGCTTTGATTAAAAAGCTAGAATTTAAAAAAAAATTATAAGATCTTGAATGTCGGCACCAACCAAGCCTTAAATACGCTAATTTGAAGAAATACTACTTAGAAAACGATTTGAACGTAAAATATAAGTCATCTTTTTCAGTCCATTGACAAGTTAGCGTCATTGTTTACTGCTCGAATTGCAAATCAATTCTTCTCCCTGTTTGTTAGCTGCCTACAGATGGAGCAAGTTGTCCATAGTTGTTTGATTTCACTTGGCGCTCGGATCCTCTTCTACGAGTCATATATTTTACCTTCCAGTTTTTGTTATTTTATTGTTGGGGGATGTCTGTTTAGCTTTGTTTTTTGTTTTTGTTTTTGTTTTGTTTTTTGTTTTTTTTTCGTTTATTTTTGTCTTATTAGGCTAATCAAACGGAATCTTTCGTTTAAAAAAAGGTTCTTTTGCTTCCATTATCACTTTAACACGTGAAATATTTGCCCTTTGTCCAATTAAAAAACCAAAACAACTCCATTTTGAACTGATTCGAACGTGTATACTAATTGAAAAGAATGAAAAATAAAATCCAAAATAATACAAAACGAAATTTGAATTGGGACTATCTAGTTTAGGAGTTGCTCGAGATTTTTTGTTCAGTGCTTCTCTGACTGAGAGAGGGAAGGTGACTGCTCTGCTCTGCTCTTAAACCGCCGCGTTAATAACTTTTTTTTTTAAAAAGCGTGCACAATGTTGATCTATTCTGACTAATTGAGCATGTATCATTATTTTTTTTGTTGGGTAATGTTTTTGGTTTATGTTTTTCAATTGAGATGAGTCCGTAGTTCAATCTTTTTTTTTTTTTTTTAAAGAGAAGAGCGACATATCTTCTAGTGGAGCTACGTTACCACAGTTCGTATGGAGAACATTGGGATGTTTTTGCGGGTCCAAGCAATTTAACCTAGTTTCAAGAAGTTTGGATTTTGTTCTCAAATAATCTAACTTCTGGAAATGCTTTGACCCAGACATTCACATAATAAGCTAATATAAGGCCATATATGGCATTTAGGCTTTTTACAAGCTATAATTGTCACGTTATTAAAATTAAAGTCACGAGTTTGGCTATCTGCATTTCTTATCAAACACAAACTTCTAAACCAATTAAAAAGACTTCAAAGGAATTAACTTTTGAAGCACAGATTGAGTTGAAATAAAAACAGAAATAAACCATTGTTGCGATATTGAAGATAACAAATGTCTGTTTGTATGGTAAATTTCAGGATCTCCTGATTGATTTGAACTTTTTGTCCGATTAGACTTAGGTTATTGCCAAAACACCATAAACCGCTATTCATCATCGACCCTTCTCTCTTAGATCCAATTCTAATATTTTCAGGCACATTATCTCTCCACAAACACCTCGGTTTATACTTGACTGTACAAAAGCGCAGGTGCTTAAAATCTCCATATTGATATTAATTTCGCCGTTTCGAATTTTCATTATTGATACTCTATGACTGAGGAAAGTTAAAGATGTTGATTTTTCTCTTTCCAGTTCAGTGAGTGTGATCATTATGATTTCCTTTACTTCGCATACCAGATCCATTAAAACAATCAAAGTTGGGGAAGCTGGAGCGAGTTCCCACAAGAAAGCTTGCTTAGCATAAATTAATTAATATGTATGTGCTAAGCTAGAAACAACCTTTTCAACATATTTTTTAGGTAAACGACCCACTAACAACTTAATGCTTAAAATTGCTTTTGTAATAGGCCTACTTAGCGCCAAAATAAGCTTTATAGACAACCATAAGGGAAGAAGAAGTAATGACTTTGTAACCAAAATGATGATTATATCTTTTTTTGAAAATAAATTTAATAATTTAAAATCAAGTCAATGTTTCTTATAAATTTAATATCGGGAATAATTTGGAGGTTTGATGGTTAAATAAATAAAATCATAGTGACAGCTACACTAGATGGTTATGTGTAGCTACGTTCATTAGGATTGGCAGCTTCATTTTTTTCCTATATGGATAGATAGATAGGTTGATAGACAGACAGGCATATATGGTAAAACGAAAGATAAATGATTAATTTATAGATATAAATAGACAAAGAGACGCCCATAAAGAGGAATAAGTAAATAATATATGGATATATCAATAGAGAGTCAGAATGATTAACCGATTGGTTTATTGATTGATTAAAAGAAATGAGATAGACAAATTCGTAGGCAGTAAGAGAGCTATATCGACAAACAAATTGATAGGTAAGGAGATAAATAAATGTGGTATATATTTGAAGATTTATCGAGCTATTGACTTAATACTGTATATTTATAACGATAGATAGATAATAATAAAATTAATTACCTAGATTTGGTTTGCCATGACTCCAGAGTTTCGAGCCTGTGTATATGAATGACCAAAAAAAATATTTTGAATAAAATTCTGAATGACTGCTAAAGTTCTCAATTTAATTGTCGTGCGCTGGTAACAAAAGTTTGAGGCGATTTCACACTCGCATTTCCTGTTAATTTCTTCCATTGACAGTTGCTTAAGCCAAAGTAGTCTGCTCATTCGAATATACGAGAACTTGAGAAGCCAAACCGTGATCGGGTGCTTTAAGAAACAACCAACCCACGTCGCGGCCAGGACACCCAGAATCAGGAGCCTGTAAATTTAGTTTTGGCCTGTTGAATGTCTACAAATTCATTTATTTATTTTTTTTTTTACAAATTATTTACAAGCCTCTCCTTACTGGAGTTCTCTGTAAAGAGGCAGATCGTAGCCATATACCGATGTGGCGAGGTTTTAAAAGGAATATCAAAACTGTCTTTGATCAAACCATGCCAAGACTGTCATTAATATAAAACCGTAACGACTAACGAGTGCTTATTTTCAGATCAGATTCTTCTCGAAACTTATGGGGAAAACTTCGTGAAACCATTTATGCATGCCGTGGTTTAATTGGTATTGTTTGGGTATATTTTATTCTCCACCATTTCATGTCAGCGCTTTACTTTTGACGAGATCAGGTCGGTGGTGTATATCCTTCAGATAATGTGTCGTTACTTTTATTGAAATAATAGCAGTGTTGATTCTGATGGGCTTACCTCTTCTAATTTTGACCCCCCCCCCCTCCCCCCTTCCCCGAAAAAAAAAAAACGACAAAAAAACCAGGCAGTTGTCAACCGGGAAATTTTGTTGAAAAGAAAGAAAAGATTTTTTAAAGATTACAAAATTGGTTGTAATAGTGGTGTGCTCAGTATAATTTTGTGTGGGGAAAATTACTAAATCAACAACCTGAATCTAGGCGCACATATAGTATCTTAAGACCAAAATAATGCCTATGAGAGGCTCACAAGTCCTCTTTGTCATAAATTTGTCACAGATCAGTCATCAAAACCGAAACATCTTAATTTGTGCTTTCCCTCAAATTCTTTGGTATTTATACTTCGATATAATAGATTAAATGATCTGTTTTGAAAGTGATATGCCAGTTTTAATGCAAAAAAAAAAAACCTGGCTAAATTGCATATGCATCGATGATTCAGAATTTTTATGGGAACATTACATGTTTTTAAAAATCTGCAGGAATATTTTTTGTCTTGTTCATAACAAAGTAACCCGGCAACTGGACAGGCATAAAGCTAATTTAATTAAAACATATTTTAGCAATATCTTTAAATGCTATTTGTAACATAACACTTAATGTACTGTAGAGCTTGTACTTGTAGTCCTAAAAAAAAATTCTTCACCAGACTTTTATTTGTCACTTGAGCGTTCAAATTGTGGACAGTATTTGTACATGATCTTAGTTAACTTAAAACATTCTTTTCATTAAAAAAAGAAAACAACAACAATTCATTATCATCTTAAATCGAACGATCAAAATATGTACTAAAATGAATCACAACAAAAACTTTTTTTAGATAAAAAAAATAACAAATCCATTTATATACTAATATTAATGGTCCATTATATGGTTGTTTCGGTTAACCACACCCGTTCCTTTCAGTACTAAAGCTTCATTATTTCCTTAAATTTCTTTTGTTTTTGTTTTTTTCAGTAACACATGAAGGGAGAAATAGTCGAATGGGAGAAAAAAAGCATGCGTGACAGCTGTTTTATTACTTTATATGCCATGAAACAAAATGGAAAACACGTGACAAAAACAGGTTGTGGCATTTTTAGCACTGCAAGTCACCAATGAAATCAAGCAAAATCCAGGAAAAGAAAGGGGAGGAAGGCGGTGAGGCGTTTCCTTCCGAGAAATCCGTCTCTCACACAATCATGGTGATGAAATCTCTAGCAAGAGACTTCTAGTTCACGGTCAGGTTTGTTTCCCTTCCGCCACGCTTAGGATGATGAAATCTCGTGAAACTGAGGGCTGTCGAGACGTAACTTCACGTGGCTGGCCGTGGGACAAGCGTTACACACGTCGCTTTATTCTATTTGAAAAAGGCAAAGAATGATGAAAAGAACGAAAGATAAGAAGACAGGAAATACACAAAAAAAAAAAAAAAAAAAGTTCATGATACACAGCTGAAGCCAGAGAAACTTAGTTTTGAACAGGAATGTAAGCAGAACAAAATAGTTTTGTATCACTTAGTCTAGGTTTGAAGACATTATTTTTTTGAAATTATGGATAAGTCGATCACCAGAGTTACTTTCGCACATGAATGTTCGCTTGAATAAAAAAAACAAAGCTTTATAACCAAGCATTATCGACGCATTCTTCTTATTCCCACATGAAAAGAAAAGTCCCTCTAAAAAAGAACAAGTATACATCAAGGTTAAAAAAAAGTGGTCACATTAATTTCCAACTATGAAATTTCAGATCAAATAAGATATAGACTTTGCAGCATCTTTACCTTTCTCCAAAAATATTCTACAAAATCCAAGATCATTAAAAAAAAGAAAGAAAAAACTCATCTTGTCCTTGTCATGACGCGAGATTCTTGGGGGCTGTCCTAATCTCGGGATGACTGAATCTGGAGGAACTAAATTTCTCCAGTCATAAGCGACATTTGTTAAAGTCGTAATTAGCGCGTAGCAAGATACTGGCTCCACACCATGCTTGCCACTCGCGGGAGCAATCAATCTAGCACACCTTTGTTATTTAGCAGGGGAATAGAAAGGTCAAGACTTCAATCAGAACATTTATGATGACAAAACACAACTGTCAGAAATAAGTTGTGAAGGTAAATACAATGGAAATAACATTTGTCAAATCGAATTAGTACTAAAGGCTACCAAAAAAAAAAAAAAAAATAATATATAAATAAAACAAAGATCCTTTAATGATCATTTTTTTTTTTTATTACCGATATTCTTTTGAGCCAGAGTTATAGCCGAGTCTTTTTTTTAATCTAAGCTGTAGAGGAACATCTGGGTTTGTTTGTTTGTTTTTTGTTGTTTTTTTTTCTTGGTTTTTTTTTTAATTGCAAATGTGCACTGTGCATGTATTAAGCAATAAATCTATGAATGTACTTTTATACAGAATTTTAGCTCAAATAAACTTTCAACTAACCTTGTACTTGTATAAAGAATTGTAGCTTAAATAAACTTTCAAGTAACCATGCAAAAATAAACACAAATGAACAAGCTTTACTAAACAAATTGCTTACTCTGATCTTTAGCACTTTCCTCAAGTATGGAAAATAGTTTACTTAATGCGATACGAAAAGAAATCAATGTACCTCTCTTCTGAACACAGTGTAGCAAAGATCAATAAAAGAAACAGTTTGTGAGCAATTAAGATCTCTTATACCTACTAACGTAGCAATCTGCTTCCCTCATGGTTGGAGGAAATCTTAAGGTTTTACCAATTGAACATTCCTCTTTTTTATTAAGACCGCAAAAGCAAAGATGCACGAGTATGTGTTTGAAAATGTGGACGGTTTGAAAAAGAAAGATTAAAAAAAAAACAACAACACGCAAACTACTCAGTATTAATTCATGTTTATTGTACATCTTGTATTAATGATTGTAATTCAAAAACAGACTGATTGAAAGTAAGAAAATCCCATCTGAGGAGTAATACCAAAAAAAAACAAACAAACCAAATAAACAAAATAATAAACAAACCAAAAAATCAATAACAAACAAGGCTTCAGTATTGAAATCCACCAGCATGTTTTAAATTTCAAAAAGAAAAGAGGCAGAAAATTAATTATCAGACCAAAATAGGGAGAAAAAGGTAGAAAATACAAAATGAAAAACGGTGTGGGGGAAGGAGAGAAAAGAAAACAGAGAGAGAGAGAGAGAAAGAGCGGTGGAAAGAGATGGAGAGAGATAGATAGATAGATAGATAGATAGATAGAGAGAGAGCGAGAGAGAGAGAGAGAGAGAGAGAGAGAGAGAGAGAGAGAGAGAGAGAGAGAAAGAGAGAGATAAGAAAATGCTATAACGATCAGAATTTAAAAGAAATATCAAGATAGAAAAAAAACAAAAAACCGCTATCTGGGGCCATTGATTGAAAAATTAACTAAAAACAAACAAACAAACAAACAAAACGAAAAGCACAAGCAATTTTCTTTTTTTTTTAATGAACTTTGTCATGTGTCCACTTATTCACTTTATTACAATCTCATATTCGAAAAAAATGTTCTCTCAACCTATAACCAATGACATAGTCCATAATCTTATGTGTTCCCAAAGTTCAAAGTTATTTCGTCACAAAAATATAAACACAGAGTACTATACAGACACACAAGATGATCCGTTTATTATTGTTTCGCGCATGAGATGGATAGACTTTAAAAATATGACCTTGTTCTGCATTATCCATTTAATCACGTGAACTTATGAACTTTTAGACTCAATTTATTAAATCTTCTGATCATAATTTTAAATTTTGAAGACGAAAAAACAACCCAGTACTCTCTCTCTTTCTCTCATCTCTCTCTCTCTCTCTCTCTCTCTATATATATATATATATATATATATATATATATATATATATATATATATATATATATATATATATCTCTGATCACGCATCATGAAGCACATGAGCGAGTATTTGGCCACTCTACCAGAGCACTGATCACGCTCTTGTCATTCTCTCAATGTCTGTTCTAAACTGGCTCTTGCCAGAACGTGCGACAAAAGCACATGTCCTCAAGTGGCGCACAGGCTTTATATTCCTTTGCGTCCCCTGCTGAGAACTTCTCCACCGTGTGACGTGATAAAAACAAGAGCAACTGTTGTTATATTGTAACTAGGCTGGTGTTGCTCTTCCTAATACTGATAATACAACAACAGCAACAGTAATAGAAAATTTCAAAGAATTGATGCATTATACATTTAATTCTATTTTTCTTACTGTACCTCCGCACCCTTGATTTCCTTCAATATCATCATAATTTCTTTTATTACTGCAACAACAACAAAAACAACTATTACTACTGCAAATATAACAACAAAAACATCAGCTACTACTACTACTACTACTACTACTACTACTACTACTACTACTACTACTACTACTACTACTACTACTACTACTACTACTACTACTACTACTACTACTACTACTACTACTACTACTACTACACTACTACCACCACCATTACAAATACTACTACTACTACTACTACTACTACTACTACTACTACTACTACTACTACTACTACTACTACTACTACTACTACTACTGCTACCATTGCTACAGGTTGGAATTTTTTGCTTTTAGGCAAAGAAAAAAAAGAAGAACAAAAGGATCTCCTATGAGTCCCATGTTAATATCTATCATGATGCATTAAAAGGAAGAAGAAGGTAAATACAATGGAAATAACATTTGTCAAATCGAATTAGTACTAAAGGCTACAAAAAAAAAAAAAAAAAAAATAATAATAATAATATGTAAATAAAACAAAGATCCTTTAATGATCATTTTTTTTATTACCGATATTCTTTTGAGCCAGAGTTATAGCCGAGTCTTTTTTTTTAAATCTAAGCTTAGAGGAACATCTGGGTTTGTTTGTTTGTTTTTTTTTTTGTTGTTCTTTTTTTATTGCAAATGTGCACTGTGCATGTATTAAGCAATAAATCTATGAATGTACTTTTATACAGAATTTTAGCTCAAATAAACTTTCAACTAACCTTGTATTTGTACAAAGAATTGTAGCTCAAATAAACTTTCAAGTAACCTTGCAAAAATAAACACAAATGAACAAGCTTTACTAAACAAATTGCTTACTCTGATCTTTAGCACTTTCCTCAAGTATGGAAAATAGTTTACTTAATTCGATACGAAAAGAAATCAATGAACCTTTCTACTGAACACAGTGTAGCAAAGATCAATAAAAGAAAGAGTTTGTGAGCAATTAAGATCTCTTATACCTACTAATCTGCTTCCCTCATGGTTGGAGGAAATCTTAAGGTTTTACCAATTGAACATTCCTCTTTTTTTTATTAAGACCGCAAAAGCAAAGATGCACGAGTATGTGTTTGAAAATGTGGACGGTTTGAAAAAGAAAGATTAAAAAAAAAACAACACGCAAACTACTCAGTATAAATTCATGTTTATTGTACATCTTGTATTAATGATTGTAATTCAAAAACAGACTGATTGAAAGTAAGAAAATCCCATCTGTGGAGTTATACCAAAAAAACAAACAAACGAATAAACAAAATAATAAACAAACCAAAAAATCAATAACAAACAGGGCTTCAGTATTGAAATCCACCAGCATGTTTTAAATTTCAAAAAGAAAAGAGGCAGAAAATTAATTATCAGATCAAAATAGGGAGAAAAAGGTAGAAAATACAAAATGAAAAACGGTGTGAGGGAAGGAGAGAAAAGAAAACAGAGAGAGAGAGAGAGAGAGAAAGAGCGGTGGAAAGAGATGGAGAGAGATAGATAGATAGATAGATAGATAGATAGATAGATAGATAGATAGATAGAGAGAGAGAGAGAGAGAGAGAGAGAGAGAGAGAGAGAGAGAGAGAGAGAGAGAGAGAGAGAGAGAGAGAGAGAGAGAAGAAAATGCTATAACGATCAGAATTTAAAAGAAATATCAAGATAGAAAAAAAAACTGCTATCAAGGGCCATTGATTGAAAAATTAACTAAAAAAAAAAAACAAACAAACAAACAAAACGAAAAGCACAAGCAATTTTCTTTTTTTTTTAAATGAACTTTGTCATGTTTCCACTTATTCACTTTATTACAATCTCAAATTCGAAAAAAAATGTTCTCTCAACCTATAACCAATGACATAGTCCATAATCTTATGTGTTCCCAAAGTTCAAAGTTATTTCGTCACAAAAATATAAACACAGAGTACTATACAGACACACAAGATGATCCGTTTATTATTGTTTCGCGCATGAGATGGATAGATTTTAAAAATATGACCTTGTTCTGCATTATGCATTTAATCACGTGAACTTATGAACTTTTAGACTCAATTTATTAAATCTTCTGATCATAATTTTAAATTTTGAAGACGAAAAAACAACCCAGTACTCTCTCTCTCTCTCTCTCTCTCTCTCTCTCTCTCTCTCTCTCTCTCTCTCTCTCTCTCTCTCTCTCTCTCTCTCTCTCTCTCTCTCTCTCTCTCTTTCTATATATCTCTGATCACGCATCATGAAGCACATGAGCGAGTATTTGGCCACTCTACCAGAGCACTGATCACGCTCTTGTCATTCTCTCAATGTCTGTTTTAAACTGGCTCTTGCCAGAACGTGCGACAAAAGCACATGTCCTCAAGTGGCGCACAGGCTTTATATTCCTTTGCGTCCCCTGCTGAGAACTTCTCCACCGTGTGACGTGATAAAAACAAGAGCAACTGTTGTTATATTGTAACTAGGTTGCTCTTCCTAATACTGATAATACAACAACAGCAACAGTAATAGAAAATTTCAAAGAATTGATGCATTATACATTTAATTCAATTTTTCTTACTGTACCTCCGCACCCTTGATTTCCTTCAATATCATCATAATTTCTTTTATTACTGCAACAACAACAAAAACAACTATAACTACTGCAAATATAACAACAAAACATTCAGCTACTACT
>JAWDGP010003056.1:332500-362500 GCA_033675545.1 Elysia crispata | reverse complement strand
ATTCGGTCAGTGAAGAATCGGACTGGACGACTCTCTCTCTCTCTCTCCCCAACAGATTCGGTCAGTGAAGAATCGGGCTGGACGACTCTCTCTCTCTCTCTCTCTCTCTCTCTCTCTCTCTCTCTCTCTCTCGGACAGATTCGGTCAGTGAAGAATCGGACAGGACGACTCTCTCTCTCGCTCGGAGAGATACGGTTAGTGAAGAATCGATCTGGAATACTCTCTCTCTCTCCCGGACAGATTCGGTCTGTGAAGAATCGATCTGGATTACTCTCTCTTTCTCTCTTCCGGACAGATTCGGTTAGGGAACAATCGATCTGGACGACTCTCACTGTCTCTCTGCCGGACACATTCGGTTAGTGAAGAATCGATCTGGACGACTCTCTCTCTCCTCCGGACAGATTCGGTCAGTGAAAAATCGGACTGGACGACTCTCTCTCTCTCTCCCGGACAGATTCGGTCAGTGAAGAATCGGACAGGACAACTCTCTCTCTCTCTCTCCCGGACAGATTCGGTCAGTGAAGAATCGGACTGGACGACTCTCTCTCTCTCTCTCTCTCTCTCTCTCTCCCGGACAGATTCGGTCAGTGAAGAATCGGACTTGACGACTCTCTCTCTCTCTCCCGGACAGATTCGGTCAGTGAAGAATAGGACTGGACGACTCTCTCTCTCTCTCTCTCTCTCTCTCTCTCCCGGATAGATTCGTTTAGTGAAGAATCGGACAGAACAACTCTCTCTCTCTCTCTCTCCCGGACAGACTCGGTCAGTGAAGAAGCTCTCTTTCTCTCTCTCTCTCTCTCTCTCTCTCTCTCTCTCTCCCGGACAGATTCGGCCAGTGAAGAATCGGACAGGACAACTCTCTCTCTCCCGGACAGATTCGGTGAGTGGAGAATCGGAGTAGACGACTCTCTCTCTCTCTCTCTCTCCCGGGCTGATTCGGTCAGTGAAGAATCGGACTGGACGACTCTCTCTCTCTCTCTCCCCAACAGATTCGGTCAGTGAAGAATCGGACTGGACGACTCTCTCTCTCTCTCTCTCTCTCTCTCTCTCTCTCTCTCTCTCTCTCTCTCCCGGACAGATTCGGTCAGTGAAGAATCGGACAGGACGACTCTCTCTCTCGCTCGGAGAGATACGGTTAGTGAAGAATCGATCTGGAATACTCTCTCTCTCTCTCCCGGACAGATTCGGTCTGTGAAGAATCGATCTGGATTACTCTCTCTTTCTCTCTCCCGGACAGATTCGGTTAGTGAACAATCGATCTGGACGACTCTCACTCTCTCTCTCCCGGACACATTCGGTTAGTGAAGAATCGATCTGGACGACTCTCTCTCTCCTCCGGACAGATTCGGTTTGTGAAGAATCGGACTGGACGAATCTCTCTCTCTCTCTCTCCCGGACAGGACGAGTCTGTCTGTCTCTCTCTCTCTCTCTCTCTCTCTCTCTCTCTCTCTCTCTATCCCGGACAGGTTCGGTCCATGAAGAATCGGACAGAACGACTCTCTCTCTCTCTCTCTCTCTCTCTCTGTCTCTGTCTCTGTCTCTCTCCCTCTCTCTCTCCCGGACAGATTCGTTTAGTGAAGAACGCCACTACCCGTACGGTCCCCAGCGAATTTCTTTCCGTGACCGAAAACCTCGGCAATTGAACTTGTCTTTAGAGCCTTGGATTATTTCTTTATTCCTCGGGTCTCCAGAAGAAGAAATTCTAGAATTATCTAAGTTAATTCTGCACTGTTTATTCTTCTCCTTGAGACATTATTCTATTCACATTTTTCTGGGTGAGTTCACCGATTTTTACTTTAGATTCGACCTCAATAACTCGTTACAAAAAGATGGCAAGGGAAAAAAAACCAGGTTAAATGTTTTTAGTTTTTTAAAGAAATGGGCTTTAATAAAGCTGTGTTCAATCTTGGTTTCATTGGGTTTTAGTTTTTTTTTGCTTTTGGTTTTGTTTCATTATATATATATATATATATATATATATATATATATATATATATATATATATATATTATCTATATACCGAGTAAGTTTACCACCATTTTAACGAAGCTACTTATATTATCCTCAATCTGACTTCCTTTATCACGATGAAAGTCATTTTTTAGATGTTTTTTTTTCCTTCTTTAGGATATCGCAGCTTGTATGTATGTATGTATGTATGTATGTATGTATGTATGTATGTATGTATGTATGTATGTATGTATGTATGTATGTATGTATGTATGTATGTATGTATGTATGTGTGTGTATGTATGTATGTATGTATGTATGTATGTGTGTATGTATGTTTGTATGTATGTATGTATGTATGTATGTATGTATGTATGTATATTTTATTGAGCTTCCTCGGGGTTTCCAGTGACTTTCGAAAAATAAGAGTATCACGACAACATAATTATTTGACGCTATATATATATATATATATATATATATATATATATGTGCAGAATCTACCTTAAAACGATCGCGGCAAACAAACATTCCAGAAAAACGTGGGTGAATTTGACAGCACATATACAGATTTCATGACAAGTAACTAAATTTTAGGGCGTCTGGAGTCCACATGGTAAGTACCGAGGTCTCACCACCATGCTGTTTGCGACCTGCGCATGACCAGGATGTGTTGACAACATCCGCCACCCAGAACGCAATAAAGATTTTCACATCTCGAAGGTACGAAGCGAAACGTTTGCAAGTGAACGGTACAAGCCTGGTTTAGCGACAAACCAATAGGAATGGTTAACTAACAACTAGTAAAATCCAGAACTGTTAATGTTCACATCTTTTTCAAACATTCATTGTCATGTAGGTCTAA
This sequence comes from Elysia crispata, assembly GCA_033675545.1. Taxonomy (NCBI): domain Eukaryota; kingdom Metazoa; phylum Mollusca; class Gastropoda; family Plakobranchidae; genus Elysia; species Elysia crispata. Next base: position 359,685 of record JAWDGP010003056.1, on the reverse strand, counting down.
TTAAATTGCGCGGCTAAGAATTTCCGCAAGGCAGTGCACTTTTATGCACTTCATGCAAAAATTCGCAGCTTTCTAATAAGCTTTTAAAAGGATCTAAAAAGCAGATTGGGAAAGTCCAGAATTAACGGATTTTTTTTTATTAGGAGGTCGGAGCTTGCGACAAGTTCAACTAGCGAGCTGAAAAACTCTTGGCTCGTGTATTTCAACGCGATGGATACGCGTTTTTTTTTTTTTTTTTTGTTCATCATTATCTTAATTCTTTTATCTGTATGTGTCTCCGTAGATTCTGAGAAAAAAAAAATTGACAATATGGCGGAGACAGAGAGATCGGCCGAGAGAATGAAAAACAACTTCTAGTCTAGCGATAATCCTAGAATAGACTGGCAGACGTGTGGGAGGGGCGTGGTTCTCCAATTTTCCGCTTTAACTCTTCATCTGGCCTCTACAGTTAAACGTTAACTTCTTGCGCCATTTTCTACGATTCCTCATAAAGGGGAAACAGGCATCGATAAGAAGTAAAACCCAGATGCCTATTTATAGACTATATATGTGTATATACCCGTATATATATATATATATATATATATATATATATATATATATATATATATATATATATATATATATATATACATGAAGAAAGATTGGAGGGCTGTAGGAAATATGGAACACCGGCAGTGTCACTAATGGACACCTTCACGACAATCACGGGACTGTCTCTTGGTGGACAACTTCACGACAATCACGGGGCTGTCTCTTGGTGGATAACTTCACGACAATCACGGGGCTGTCTCTTGGTGGACAACTTCACGACAATCACGGGGCTGTCTCTTGGTGGACACCTTCACGACAATCACGGGGCTGTCTCTTGGTGGACAACTTCACGACAATCACGGGGCTGTCTCTTGGTGGACAACTTCACGACAATCACGGGGCTGTCTCTTGGTGGACAACTTCACGACAATCACGGGGGCTGTCTCTTGGTGGACAACTTCACGACAATCACGGGGCTGTCTCTTGGTGGACAACTTCACGACAATCACTGGGCTGTCTCTTGGCGGACACCTTCACGACAATCACTGGGCTGTCTCTTGGTGGACACCTTCACGACAATCACGGGGCTGTCTCTTGGTGGATAACTTCACGACAATCACGGGGCTGTCTCTTGGTGGACACCTTCACGACAATCACGGGGCTGTCTCTTGGTGGACAACTTCACGACAATCACGGGGGCTGTCTCTTGGTGGACAACTTCAGGACAATCACGGGGCTGTCTCTTGGTGGAAAACTTCACGACAATCACGGGGCTGTCTCTTGGTGGACACCTTCACGACAATCACTGGGCTGTCTCTTGGTGGACACCTTCACGACAATCACGGGGCTGTCTCTTGGTGGATAACTTCACGACAATCACGGGGCTGTCTCTTGGTGGATAACTTCACGACAATCACGGGGCTGTCTCTTGGTGGACACCTTCACGACAATCACGGGGCTGTCTCTCGGTGGACACCTTCACGACAATCACGGGGCTGTCTCTCGGTGGACACCTTCACGACAATCACTGGGCTGTCTCTTGGTGGACATCTTCACGACAATCACTGGGCTCTCTCTTGGTGGACACCTTCACGACAATCACTGGGCTGTCCCTTGGTGAACATCACGACAATCACGGGGCTGTCTCTTGGTGGACAACATCACGACAATCACGGGGCTCTCTCTTGGTGGACAACATCACGACAATCACGGGGCTGTCTCTTGGTGGACAACATCACGACAATCACGGGGCTCTCTCTTGGTGGACAACATCACGACAATCACGGGGCTGTCCCTTGGTGAACATCACGACAATCACGGGGCTGTCTCTTGGTGGACACCTTCACGACAATCACTGGGCTGTCTCTTGGTGGACACCTTCACGACAATCACTGGGCTGTCTCTTGGTGGACACCCTCACGACAATCACGGGGCTGTCTCTTGGTGGACACCCTCACGACAATCACGGGGCTGTCTCTTGGTGGACACCCTCACAACAATCACGGGGCTGTCTCTTGGTGGACACCCTCACGACAATCACTGGGCTGTCTCTTGGTGGACACCTTCACGACAATCACTGGGCTGTCTCTTGGTGGACACCTTCACAACAATCACTGGGCTGTCTCTTGGTGGACACCCTCACGACAATCACGGGGCTGTCTCTTGGTGGACACCTTCACGACAATCACGGGGCTGTCTCTTGGTGGACACCCTCACGACAATCAGTGGGCTGTCTCTTGGTGGACACCCTCACAACAATCACTGGGCTGTCTCTTGGTGAACACCCTCACGACAATCACTGGGCTGTCTCTTGGTGAACACCCTCACGACAATCACTGGGCTGTCTCTTGGTGGACACCTTCACGACAATCACTGGGCTGTCTCTTGGTGAACACCCTCACGACAATCACTGGGCTGTCTCTTGGTGAACACCCTCACGACAATCACTGGGCTGTCTCTTGGTGGACACCCTCACAACAATCACGGGGCTGTCTCTTGGTGGACACCCTCACAACAATCACGGGGCTGTCTCTTGGTGGACACCCTCACGACAATCACTGGGCTGTCTCTTGGTGGACACCTTCACAACAATCACTGGGCTGTCTCTTGGTGGACACCCTCACGACAATCACTGGGCTGTCTCTTGGTGGACACCCTCACGACAATCACGGGGCTGTCTCTTGGTGGACACCTTCACGACAATCACGGGGCTGTCTCTTGGTGGACACCCTCACGACAATCACTGGGCTGTCTCTTGGTGGACACCCTCACAACAATCACTGGGCTGTCTCTTGGTGAACACCCTCACGACAATCACTGGGCTGTCTCTTGGTGAACACCCTCACGACAATCACGGGGCTGTCTCTTGGTGGACACCTTCACGACAATCACTGGGCTGTCTCTTGGTGAACACCCTCACGACAATCACTGGGCTGTCTCTTGGTGAACACCCTCACGACAATCACTGGGCTGTCTCTTGGTGGACACCTTCACGACAATCACTGGGCTGTCTCTCGGTGGACACCTTCACGACAATCACTGGGCTGTCTCTTGGTGAACACCCTCACGACAATCACGGGGCTGTCTCTTGGTGAACACCCTCACGACAATCACTGGGCTGTCTCTCGGTGGACACCTTCACGACAATCACGGGGCTGTCTCTTGGTGAACACCCTCACGACAATCACTGGGCTGTCTCTTGGTGAACACCCTCACGACAATCACTGGGCTGTCTCTTGGTGGATAACTTCACGACAATCACTGGGCTGTCTCTTGGTGAACACCCTCACGACAATCACTGGGCTGTCTCTCGGTGGACACCTTCACGACAATCACGGGGCTGTCTCTTGGTGAACACCCTCACGACAATCACGGGGCTGTCTCTTGGTGGACACCCTCACGACAATCACTGGGCTGTCTCTTGGTGAACACCCTCACGACAATCACTGGGCTGTCTCTTGGTGAACACCCTCACGACAATCACTGGGCTGTCTCTTGGTGAACACCCTCACGACAATCACTGGGCTGTCTCTTGGTGAACACCCTCACGACAATCACTGGGCTGTCTCTTGGTGGACAACTTCACGACAATCACTGGGCTGTCTCTTGGTGAACACCCTCACGACAATCACTGGGCTGTCTCTCGGTGGACACCTTCACGACAATCACGGGGCTGTCTCTTGGTGAACACCCTCACGACAATCACGGGGCTGTCTCTTGGTGGACACCCTCACGACAATCACGGGGCTGTCTCTTGGCCAGGTCCTCCACAGAGGTCAAGACCGGGAAGGCTTGATGGCTGTGTTGTGACATCCATTGGAGGAGCAACCAGCGAACACGGTGCTGCCGAAGACTGACTGACTGTGGTGAAGACACAAGTGATCTGCCTCAAGAGAAGGTACTTTTGACTTGACAGCTGGGAGACGCAATAGTGCAATATTATCGAAGAACAATTTGAGAAAGACTTGGAAAAGAAACATTTCAACCGAACTCCTTTTCTTGTCTTGTTAGAAACTTCTAACTTAGAAATGCTCTGCCAGTCAATGCATCATTGAAAAATAATTACGCACCTTTAGAGACGACACGTTATCAAATTATGCAATGTTCATAAGTTACAAGTTAAAATTGATAAATTATTACTTCAGATCAAGGAATTTTCATAAGTCATGAAGATAAAGAAATGTTTGATCAAAAGATAATAGAATTAATTATACATACCATCACTATCTTCCTGCACCTTTTTATTTACGTGAAAAAAAAAACAAAACAACAGCTCCACTATTTTCTTTCAAATTGAAATATTTTTTTTTATTCTTATGAGTAACCTCTGTTTCTCTTTAGAGATACTTGTCTTTCTATATATATATATATATATATATATATATATATATATATATCTACCTGTCTTTCCACGTATATGCAGGTGTACATATGTATGTATATATCAACTCTTGAGTTTCTATTATATATATTATTGATGAATACACGAACCCACGCAATCTATGCCAAAAGTTGAACTTTATAAATAAAATAAAACTTTTCTTCTTAACTTCCTGTCCCTTTCTTTTTGTCGGAAAAACTCTCCTTTAGTAAAAAAAAAGTAAAAAAGTTAATAATTTTTTTTCTTTCCCACATTTGTAACTGTATAAAAATCGATAATCTGCCGTATCTCCTTATCTCTCTCTCTCTCTCTGTCTCTCTACATCTCTCTTTCTTTCTCTATCTCTCTTTCTCTATCTCTCTCTCTGCCTATTTCTCTCTCTCATATTCTCTCTATCTCTCTCTCTCTCCCCTCCATCTCTCCCCCACCCCCTCTTTTTCCGCCAATCTCTTCAAGACATAATTTCCCACGGACTCACCGGGTTTGACGGCGCCGTCGAGACAAGCATGCACAGTATTTTCCCCCGAGGATCTCCATCTACACCTTCCTGTACGACATATCTCTGTTTCCCTGATCAATAAATCATGACACCCCCCCCCCGCGCCCTCGCTGATTCTGAGCCAGAAGTTGAGCAATTTCTCGGAGATCTTCACCCGTTTTCTCGGATATCTCTTGACTCAGTTTGTACCCACGGGAACAGAAAGTACACGGCACGCGACAGACGCCGCCTGCGCCCCGTTCGGTTTATGGAAGTGCTCAGCCTCGTTCTGACCTAACCTTGGATGCTTGATGGAGAGACTAGGGGTAGGGGATGACTAGAACAGAAAGTGCACGGCAACAGACAACACTCGCGCCGTTAGCCCTGTAGAAGTTCTCAGCCTCGTTCTGACCTAACCTTGGATGCTTGATGGAGAGACTAGGGGTAGGGGATGACTAGAACAGAAAGTGCACGGCAACAGACAACACTCGCGCCGTTAGCCCTGTAGAAGTACACAGCCTCGTTCTGACCTAACCTTGGATGCTTGATGGAGAGACTAGGGGTAGGGGATGACTAGAACAGAAAGTGCACGGCAACAGACAACACTCGCGCCGTTAGCCCTGTAGAAGTTCTCAGCCTCGTTCTGACCTAACCTTGGATGCTTGATGGAGAGACTAGGGGTAGGGGATGACTAGAACAGAAAGTGCACGGCAACAGACAACACTCGCGCCGTTAGCCCTGTAGAAGTTCTCAGCCTCGTTCTGACCCAACCTTGGATGCTTGATTAAGTGACTAAAGAATAGAGGATGACGGGGTACTACCTCTGTAACCGCTTCTGTTGTTGTTGTTGTTGCTAGTGGTGGTGATAAAAGTGCGCTGACGCTGTGCACACAACAAGTGCCAGTTACTCAAGCTGGGTGGCTCAGTCGGCCCAGCGCGTGCCTCACATCTGGTCGCCGTGTTCATACTGTGACAGTATGGGACAGGACTCGAACCCAAACCCTCCTGACTACTTGCTACACGAGTTTTGATGAGAGTGAAAAACTAAAAACACCTAAGCCGCTGAGGCATGTATGGTTGTCCTCAACCAACTTGATAACCGAGCAAGTAACCAGCCGGAGCATTTCAGAAATAATAAAATGGACACGCTCTATCAACTTTCAGGAATAGGTTATTAATTATGAAAGTGTGGAAACTCACGCTTTCGAGCCCGGCTTTTGTCTCTAGAAATACCCACAGCATAATACAGGATATCCAATACAGAATGCCACAGATTTTGTTACATATTTATGATATCTATATACCGCATCAATCTAAGCTTAATTATTTCAATTTTTGTGTTGAACCGGCTTCATGATAAACATAACGCATTCCTCAAAGTAATAATGAGTAGGTTAGACATAACTTACCTAGTCACATTGAATAAATGTTGAAAAACCCCCCAAAGAAAAGCTTGATATTATCTTCTTCTCTAATGCTGTGGTTTGATTAGTATAGAGATTTCAACTTGAAATACAATATAGATAGTAAAAAAAGTCTTCATGACTACTTTAAGCCCATATCGTGCAGAAACAAACTGTTTAGTGGATGGGCTACAGCCAACTAGGCTACTCCCCCAAGGTTTGTCGGAACAAGGCTGATCTCTGGGATTGGTTCCATCTCAAGATTATGATTCTTGATTATTTTTACTGAATCAATGTTAGCGCCCTGGCTGTTATAGCTTTGTCCTGTTTCTCTCTCTCTCTCTCTCTCTCTCTCTCTCTCTCTCTCTCTCTCTCTCTCTCTCTCTCTCTCTCTCTCTCTCTCTCTCTCTCTCTCTCTCTCTCTCTCTCTTTCTCTTTTTTTTTTCTCTTTCTCTATCTCTCTCGTTCTCTCTCGATCTGTCTCTCCCTTTCTCCTTCTCTCTGCTTTTTTCTATCTATCTATTTATTATCTGTCTATCTGTCTATCTTTACCTCTTTCTCTCTCTCTCTGACACTGCCTCCATTTTCATTTCTCTCTGGCTCTGTCTTCCTATCTGATTTCAATTTTTATAATTTTTCACGTTTAACTAGTGACCTCTCCTACCTTTTTTCACGTTTAACTAGTGACCTCTCCTACCTTTTTTCACGTTTAACTAGTGACCTCTCCTACCTTTTTTCACGTTTAACTAGTGACCTCTCCTACCTTTTTTCACGTTTAACTAGTGACCTCTCCTACCTTTTTTCACGTTTAACTAGTGACCTCTCCTACCTTTTTTCACGTTTAACTAGTGACCTCTCCTACCTTTTTTCACGTTTAACTAGTGACCTCTCCTACCTTTTTTCACGTTTAACTAGTGACCTCTCCTACCTTTTTTTCTCACAATTATTGGATAAAAAATGTTTAAATATCTTAAACTTAAAAAAGACAACAACATCAACAAGAAAATCAAAACGAGCCAGACTTCTCCTGGGTATGAAATTAATAAAAAAAAAAGAAAGGAGCAAATATTCCTTACTTATTTGTCTAATGAACTTGTCTTTAGGAATCCATCATTCTAAAGGTCTCAACGCAGTGACATCAAAGAGTGTTGGAGAAAGTACGAAAGATATTTACATTGCTTAAAAGTATTGGAAGTTTTCAAAAAAATTGATATTTATTTCTGTTCATGTTTTTTATGATCTTTCTCTTTTTTAATGGCAACGGACTTGCGCAGACGAAGAAAAAAACCATGCAACTTTTAAAAAGGACGGAAATCAACTGATCACGTGACCTTTAGCAAGCCTGGTCGAGAGTAGTGCAAACACCTTACTTCGCTTTAGACCCGCTCTTTATGTCTGTTATTGTTTCCTTATTCAGGTTGGAGGATCATAGCAGCCTGGCATAGATATATAATAAATATTCGAAATAAAAAAAAATAAAAACAAAAATTGAAAAAAACCCACCAAAAAACAAAAAAGAAAACCAAAACCCCCCCCCCCCCCCCCCCCCGAAAAAAAACAAACAAATATAATGTTCCAAACGCCATCAATTTTTCAATCTATCAGTTCTTGCCAAGGTTTTCAATCATGATGAAGTGGCCTATCCACAGCAAATCATGTACGTGAAGACATTTCTGCAGGCAAAGAATAAGGTTTTATCTTGATTCTCAGTACTGCTTCCTTTCAATCATGATGAAGTGGCCTATCCACAGCAAATCATGTACGTGAAGACATTTCTGCAGGCAAAGAATAAGGTTTTATCTTGTCTCTCAGTACTGCTTCCTTTCAATCATGATGAAGTGGCCTATCCACAGCAAATCATGTACGTGAAGACATTTCTGCAGGCAAAGAATAAGGTTTTATCTTGGCTCTCAGTACTGCTTCCTTTCAATCATGATGAAGTGGCCTATCCACAGCAAATCATGTACGTGAAGACATTTCTGCAGGCAAAGAATAAGGTTTTATCTTGTCTCTCAGTACTGCTTCCTCACTGAGAGATTGGCTGGAGTGACAGATGTTGAAGGAACCTATCCACAACAAAACATGCACGGTCATATAAGGTCTTATGTGGTTCTGTCAGTTCCTCTCTCTCACTGAAAGATTGGCTGGATTGACAGATGGGATAGAGGGGATCAGGGCCTGAGAAATAGATAGAGAGAGCAGAAGGAATAGAAGAAAAAGAAATTCAATATAGATTTGAACAAAATTGTACAAAATGATAAATATATAGAGATAAAATAAGATTGATAGAATTTTTGAGATAGATAGTAAGGGTAGCGGTTGATGTAATAATAGGTTAGATTTATAAATTGCACATGGAAATATAAATAGATAGACAAGCATGTCATTAGGACTAACTTGCTCAATGTTGTAGAAATCATAAAAAAAGCTGTAATTCAATGGTAAATAAGTATTGTTTTAACTAGACAGATAGAGGGCCAGTCAAATATTTAGCTAAGTAGACATAAGGTAACTAGTTGTTTGTGAAATAACACAATAGGTAGATAGATAGATAGATAGATAGATATCAGATAGAGAGAGAGAAAGAGAGAGAGAGATATATAGATAGAGAGAGAGAGAGAGAGAGAGAGAGAGAGAGAGAGAGAGAGAGAGAGAGAGAGAGAGAGAGAGAGAGAGAGAGAGAGAGAGAGAGAGAGAGAGACAGAGAGAGACAGAGACAGAGACAGAGCGAAAATGAAATTATAAATTGATCAGGAGATAGACAGAGACCATATAACAGATCCAAAATTTTATTGTATATAATACAAAAAATAATACGTGAATGAAGTTCAACTAAAAAAAGCAAGGGACACAACCCAGAGTTTATTACAATGATTAGAAACATAATGTAGTGAATAAAAAACCCAATAAGGTTTATACTTTGAATTATGACTTGCTTTCATGGAAGCGAATTGAATAAATCATAAACTTGTATAGAGGAGTAAAAGAAGAAAATTGAAAACATGAAAAGAAGAAATTAAGAAGGTTTAATGCATTTTAGGTAAGATATTAAAGGAAAAGAAGATAAACAGAAAGAGCAGATAAAGAAGAGAGAGAGAGAGAGAGAGAGAGAGAGAGAGAGAGAGAGAGAGAGAGAGAGAGAGAGAGAGAGAGAGAGAGAGAGAGAGAGAGAGAGAGAGAGAGAGAGAGAGAAGAAAGAGGGAGAGCGAGAGGAATTCTAAGAGCGATAAAGAGAGAGAAAGGGAGAGAGAGGGAGAGAGAGGGAGAGAGAGAGAGTCTAAAAAGAAAAAGGTATACAACTTTCCAATTACGGGACACAAAAAGAAACAACTCAACTATAAATATAACGTATAAACGTTTCGCCTTTAATGTGGCTTCATCAGTTTGTATATAAAAGAAAATCCGAGAGAGAGAGAGAGAGAGCGAGACAAAGAGAGAGAGAGAGAGAGAGAGAGAGAGAGAGAGAGAGAGAGAGAGAGAGAGAGAGACAGACAGAGAGACAGACAGACAGACAGACAGAGAGAAAGACAGAGAGAAAAAGAGAGAGAAAGAGAGAGAGAAAGAGAGAGAGAGAGAGAGCGAGGGAAAGAGAGAGAGAGAGAGAGAGAGAGAGAGAGAGAGAGAGAGAGAGAGAGAGAGAGAGAGAGAGAGAAAGAGAGAGAGAATGTATATGTGTGTACGTGTATTCCAGATTAATTAAGAGATTGACTTCAGAGCTAGAAATATTAACCAGAATTTACAGGGCGGCTGACCTCATCAGATTGATACATATGGTGAGGTTAGCACCGAACGTCTCTCGAGGTCACATAAGGAATTAGTTCGCTTTATGGCTTCCTCGGCGAATGGAGAGAAAGAAAGGGAGGAGGTAGGATGAAGTGAGGAAGATGTTGAAAGAAAAGGAGAATGAGAGAGGGAGGTAATGAAAGAGATATATGATGAAGAAATCGACGAAAAGAAAAAAAAAATCAATCAAAGAGAACATGATAATTTTGATAATGATAATTATATCGTTTTGTTTCGTTTTGTTATGGTTTTAGCGTCCGATTTTCCCTCCGCTACCTCTTCTCCCTGCCCCTTCTCTCTGCGTTTCTATATATATATATATATATATATATATATATATATTTATATATGACTTACTGACTGACTTATTGCCGTATCGCATCCCAGTTCACCGTCTGTGACGCTTCGGCAGCTTTCTCTATCCTCGCAGAGAGTTCTCTCCACTGTTTCCTGTCCTTTGCGAGCTCAGTGATTTTGACCAGATCATCGGTTGAATGGAGTCTAAAATGGTCAATTAGTCCTAGATCTCTGTTCAGTACGATTGGGAGAGTTGTTGTCGGCCGTCCTCTTAGTTTGTGGCCATATTGGATGAAGTAGGCTCTTGTTGCTCTGTTGGCAGGGATGTCGCTGTCTCTACGAAGAATATGCCCAAAGAGGTTCCACCGGGCTTTTAGAATTTGCAGCGAGAGGGGCTTTTCCTGGCATTTTTTATACAGTGACTTATTTGTGATTTTTACTGGAAATTTAATGTTTAGGACCTTTTTCAGTTGTTTTCGGTGGAAAGCGTTTATTTTCTCTTCTTCGGTGAGAGTCAGTGCCCATGTGCTACAATATGAAAATCCTAAAGTTGAAGATCAGGAGGGAAAACTTGCGTCAAATCCAAATGACATACTGGACATAGTCTCCTCACATTTCAAAAGTAAATTTGAAGACGAAAAAATTGAAGAGATAACGCCATTCGAGGGAGAACCAAAACCACTAAAAAATCCAATAACACCTGAGGAGGTGAGAAAAAGCTTCAATAGTTTAAGCAATAACAAAGCCCCAGGAGAAGACCAAATACACGCAGAACTTTTGAAGTATGGCACACAATTGCTAGACCAAACAATAGCCGACATATTTAACACAACTTTTTTCCAAACATGAGAATTTGGATATAAACACAGGCGTTCTTATAGCCATTCAAAAACCAGGCAAAAAGAAAGGTGCCCCAAATAACTTGCGACCGATAACCCTACTCAACTCATTACGCAAAGCCTTGTCAATCATCACTTTGAACAGGATAAGACCCTTTGTAGAAGAATACCTATCGAAGAGTCAAAGTGGATTCAACCCAGACCGTAGCACGGCAGATGTTGTCTGGACCCACAAATGGTTGGCCGCAAAAACACTGAAAGAAGATGTCATCATAAAAATTTCAGGGATTGACATGAGTGCGGCGTTTGACACAATAGATAGAAACCAACTGCTCAACATAATCGCAACAATCGTAAACGAAGATGAGCTGAGAATAATACGCTTTCTTTTGAGCAATACAAAAATAAAAACAAGAATCAATGGCGCCACAAAAACAAATACATTTATAAGCAATGTCGGGACTCCCCAAGGAGATAGCCTTAGTCCAGTCCTTTTTATTGTCTATCTAGAACACGCTCTGAAGGAGGTCAGAACCACACTACCCAGACCAATAGTGAAATATGAAAAAAAAATTCCAAACGAGATAGCTTACGCAGACGACGTGGATTTTATCGGACAGGACTACGTTAACATCAACGAAATCCAAGAAACGCTACATAAGTACCAACTAAAAGTAAACACAGACAAAACAGAATTCACAGCTCTTTCAAAAAGCGAGGAAGACTGGAAAAACGCAAAGAAAGTGGGCTCACTCATTGGTGATCTCGAGGATGTAGAAATGAGAAAACAGCTCTCCACCGCAGCCCTCAACAAGCTTTACCACGTGTGGATGAAAGGAAATAAACTCAAAACCACAACCAAAATACAACTTTATAAGTCCCTTGTGAAATCCATACTACTATATATATATTTTTATATATATATATATATATATATATATATACAGGTATATATATAAATGTATAATTTTATATACATATATATATACACGTATATATTCTTTTTTTCTAACAGATAGCGCGAATCGAAAACTTCTCCAAATCAGACCTTTGGCTTACAGGCAAAGTTCTTGCCGAAAGAGAAAGGGTAAACATCCTGTGGCAAGAAGGAAGTCTCAGGCCATCCTGCCTCTGATTGGGTCCCAATCTTACAAGGGCTTGACACCATGTCGGAGAATCAATTTGATCGGCTCTCCAGTTCAAAGGAAGATGGCTCAGAACCTCGTAGTGTCACCAAACGCATTAGTGGTGATGTCATGGTGAAGAGATGCATTTTTATGCAGATAAATTGAGCATAGTCAAATCGCCAGATTCTTGAACCATTCTGTGGCTGTTTAGTCTCACCAAGGGTGTTTAATCCGCCATGATGATGTGTGGCATTTTTTGAAAGAGGAGCTGGTGGGAGAGCTGCCTGGTATTGCCCATGCTTGGCACATTGTGCTGCGCTAAGCGGGCGCCACGATTGCCGCAGACGCCATACTACTCACGTTTGGAATCCTGAGGCCCCCATCAAACCTTAAGGCTAACTATCTAACTTTGTCATACATCGCTTACCGCGCCTACGGGCTGCTACAAGTGCCAGAGTTTTCATCATGGCGAAGAAAGATGCAAACTAGACGCTCTTCTGACATTTGTGCACTGTGTAGAAATATCGCGCATGCCCAAAACGGTGTTCGGCTGCCGCCTATGGCATAACCAGCAAAGACGATCACTTTGCCTACAGCAAAACATTCTCAACTTCTTTGGAGAAAAAGATTCATTGTTCGTTAAAAGTTTGGGAGCGGCGGCATTCTTCGACAAGCTCTTACAAGGTGATACTGTAGACACACAAAGAGGTTTCCATCACGTTTACTAGTCTAAGCACTGAAATCCAGCCTAAAGCTGCACTCAGCAGCACCTTCCGATTCCATAAGCAGAAATTGGTTCCATGCTACTCCTTTGAGAGCAAAACAAATCCAGAAGGATACTCCGTTCTCGACAAGAGTGCGGTGTCCAAGAAACTGACGGCCAAACCCGGAGCTCTCAAAGCTATGAAACAAGAGACCCCTTGGGACAATTTTATTCGTTTTGGGAGACCGAATGGAACGTCTATTTGATGATATATTTGGATCCACTTACCCGACAAAATGAGTTTGGTCCTCGTTAAATCCTCCTGAGGAGAGGTCCCTTGCCCCTCCCGATCTCAATCTCCCTCTCCCTCCATCATTTCCAAATCCTCATTAGCGCGGGACATAAAATAGGCAGTTTGTCATCATGCCCCACTTGGAAAAAGGATTTTATAAAACAAGTTAGTTTACTTTTAGATATCCTGATATCCTTATTTATATGCCGAATGAGATTGGTTTCCAGAATAAATTTAGTATACATTGATATTGAAATAAAATAGTACAGAAAAATATAGATACAGAAGTCCTTGGATGGTCATTAGGTTTGGATTCTAAATTTTGTCTCTATCAAGGATATCTTTCCAAAAAATTGAATTAATGTATCTTGAACACAAAAAACATACTTTTTATTTATTTACTTTTTAGATTAAATAAAACTATTATTCTGTGGTCATAACTGAGATTATTGCATTACAAATTTTGCACTAATTAAATTTATAATCATAGTGACGACCCGTTTTTTCTCACTAGTTTTATGTCTGTTTGCTAGGTCAAAATGACTTTTGAAATGTCTTTGGTCCAATTAAAATTGTTCCTGATTCATAATTTTCTCTGAACTTTGGAGATAAATCAAACAGACGCTTATTTACCTTTTCCCTTTTGTCATTTCTCTAAAAAAAATTATCTTTTGTAAATTTATTAAATTGAAACCGTAGAGTTTCATGGTAAAATTGAATGTGCACTAATGCATGCATCTTCCTATTTGAAATTCAGATAAAATATCGGATACGTTTTAGATTTATATCCATATTTTACATTTTGCACTATTATCTCTACTTTTATTTGGTCACAATGTTCCCTGTAACTAAATAATCATGAAACATCAAACATTATATAAAGTTGCAGCCATGCATGAGGACATATCATATTATTGTGTTCAGCATGGTTCAGGTTTTTGTTTCCAATTATGAATTTTTTGCCCTTATATTCGACCTGGATTGACTTTTGTAAAACCACATTAAAACTCAAAAATTGTATTTTACTATGAGGTTATTGCTATCGGGAGATACCGTATAGTAGGATTACAATGAACAGTCAGTTTATTATTTCCAACTAGGAGTGCTTTGCCCCATATTCGACCTGAACTGACATGTTAAGAACCATATTAAACCTCAAAGATTGTATGCCGTTATTCGCATTCATCGCGAGATACCGTATTATAGGATAACAATAAAACGAAGTTTATTGTATCAAATTACGAGTGTTTTGCCCCATATGCGACCTGGCTTGACATGGCTTAGAATCCGCATATGGCTACAGGTAGCGGATCTGTCAGTTAAATGGACAGCTTGAAGTCTATTGCGGAAAATGAATTGATCTAAAATTAAGTAGTTTTTTTCATAAATGACCTTAATTCCCATCCCAATAGGAATGGAGTTTAATAATAAGCAATGACATTTGTACAAAGAAAATCTTTTATGTTGATGTTACCTACTTATGTATGACTAGCTGGGACGATACCAAAAACAGAGTAAATACCTAAAAAGACGATAAAATTCCTGACAAACTCGCTTCTCTAACGTTTAAGTTCCAAAGCTCAGGTATATTTGTATCATTTCTGATATTTTCGGCCATACTAGTTGTAATTTACAGATGCGTGCACACTAAGTTTAAAGCTATCGTACCACGGGATGCAATGAATTAAATTCGTGTAAAAACTGTATTAACATTTTTGTCAAAGTAAATATTCAAGTTACCTTAGAAATAACTGAGTGTTTCCCGCGATTTTTTTACATGTATTACTGATATCAACGCATGCTTATTGTTCAGAAGATAAAATTTATATATACACCATCTTTTAAGTACTTTAAACTGTGAAAATTTTTTTCGATTTTTGTGAATTCCCAAAGTTTTATTTGAAAATAAGGCCTCTGCTCTCTCTTTTATCTCCGTTGTGGAGAACTAATCAAGTGTAAGTATTTAACTATCTATCATGTAGACGCTGGTCTTGTGAGTAGGACGATGATAATATTAATTATAACCATAAAACAAGCGGACGATGGCAAACTGGTTTACGATAGTTATCATACGGTCCCAACTCACAAGACTATTATCTAGGTAGCGATAACTATTATTGGTTCTATCGATAAAAGACTAATATTTTTCGGGCCATAACCTACGGGGCTTGGGTCCTTAACCCTGTTGGCAGCGGTACATAGTACATACGAAATAACAAGGGAAGGCGTAAAGTCCAATGTACTCCCAAGAAATGCCCAGGCAGTTATCAAAATTAATAGACTGTTTCTTGTTAAGTAAACCGACCAGAGCAATGATGAAAGAGACGAAACCAACAGAGGAACTGAAACTAAACCGCAAACAATTCTCGCACCGACTGTATGTCGGGATCTGAGAAAGCTTTTGACACTCCGTGGTACAATGTGGTTTACACCCTATGCTGTCTAGTTTGACATCGACATTAATTATGGAGGAAAGGTAGAAGATATTAAGTATCTTTACCTCGTAATTAATTATGAAAGAAATGTAGAAGATATTAAGTATCTTTACCTTGTCATTAATTATGAAAGAAATGTAGAAGATATTAAGTATCTTTACCTTGTAATTAATTATGAAAGAAAAGTAGAAGATATTAAGTATCTTTACCTTGTCATTAATTATAAAAGAAAGGTAGAAGATATTAAGTATCCTTACCTTGTCATTAATTATGAAAGAAAGGTAGAAGATATTAAGTATCCTTACCTTGTCATTAATTATGAAAGAAAGGTAGAAGATATTAAGTATCTTTACCTTGTCATTAATTATGAAAGAAAGGTAGAAGATATTAAGTATCCTTACCTTGTCATTAATTATGAAAGAAAGGTAGAAGATATTAAGTATCCTTACCTTGTCATTAATTATGAAAGAAAGGTAGAAGATATTAAGTATCCTTACCTTGTCATTAATTATGAAAGAAAGGTAGAAGATATGAAGTATCTTTACCTTGTCATTAATTATGAAAGAAAGGTAGAAGATATTAAGTATCCTTACCTTGTCATTAATTATGAAAGAAAGGTAGAAGATATGAAGTATCTTTACCTTGTCATTAATTATGAAAGAAAGGTAGAAGACATCAAGTACCTTTGCCTTGTCATTAATTATAAAAGAAAGGTAAAAGATATTAAGTATCTTTACCTTGTTATTATTATAAAAGAAAGAAAGAAGATATTAAGTATCTTTACCTTGTCATTAATTATGAAAGAAAGGAAGAAGATATTAAGTATCCTTACCTTGTCATTAATTATGAAAGAAAGGTAGAAGACATCAAGTATCTTTACCTTGTCATTAATCATAAAAGAAAGGAAGAAGATATTAAGTATCTTTACCTTGTCTACTTTCTGAGATAAGCTTCCTTTCAAGAAGTGACCCCTCTTTTTTGTGACAATCCAGAGAGTTTTGTCGTAGGATTAACGTCGGTGCTCTAGTTGTGAAATAAGTTTTCGAAATGAAATCTTTGGGCATAACCATTAATACCAACGGTTTCCGGATCCCATTTGTGCCTTCAATTTTTTCTTTGAGCTAAAAACAAGCAGATAAAAATTCCACTCGTTTATAATCTTAATTATTACAAGCTCAGATATTTTACATGTATATCTGCATGATGCATGTTCAAAATTGTCACATGCTCAGATATTGTACATGTATATCTGTATGATACATGTTTTGTACATGATACATGTATATCTGATTGCCACATACATCGAGATCAAAATTGCCACATGCATGTATATCTGCATGAAACATTGTTCAAAATTATCTGCTCATGTTCAAAATTGCCATTGATACATGGTTCAAAATTGCCACATGCTCAGATATTGTACATGTATATCTGCATGAAATATGTTCAAAATTGCCACATGCTCAGATATGGTACATGTATATCCACATGAAACATGTTCAAAATTGCCACATACTTAGATATTGTAATGTATATCTGCATGAAACATGTTCAAAATTGCCACATACTTAGATATTGTAATGTATATCTGCATGAAACATGTTCAAAATTGCCACATACTTAGATATTGTAATGTATATCTGCATGAAACATGTTCAAAATTGCCACATACTTAGATATTGTAATGTATATCTGCATGAAACATGTTCAAAATTGCCACATACTTAGATATTGTAATGTATATCTGCATGAAACATGTTCAAAATTGCCACATACTTAGATATTGTAATGTATATCTGCATGAAACATGTTCAAAATTGCCACATACTTAGATATTGTAATGTATATCTGCATGAAACATGTTCAAAATTGCCACATACTTAGATATTGTAATGTATATCTGCATGATGCATGTTCAAAATTGTCACATGCTCAGATATTGTACATGTATATCTGTATGATACATGTTCAAAATTGCCACATACTCAGATATTGTGCATGTATATGTATATGAATTATGTTCAAAATTGCCACATACTTAGATATTGTACATGGATATCTGCATGAAATGTGTTCAAAACTGTCACAGGCTCGGTAATTGTATCTGTATGATACATGATCACAATTTTCACAAGTTCGGGATTTGTACACGTATATCTATGCGATATATCTTTGCCGCAGAACGTTCAACATACATCGTTGTCAGTTCGAAAGTAGAGGGCAGATCTAAGGACCCAAATCTGTGACCAGACAGCCATTCTGTAAGTTTCTCGTCTTTTCTCGCCGACTTCTCGCCATCTAAGCTACAGGCCTATCTATCTTTCTCAGAGCTGGCCTGGGGCCGCTGGCTGAAAGTAAGCTCGGGATCTGAGTTTGTAAGGACGACTGTGGCGGGAATTGCTTATTCCGTCACTCACTCTAATGATGTTAAGAGTTGTCGACGAGAAAAAGATGACAAAAAATAGAAACAACAACTGGTGAGTACTTAGTCTTCCTAAAATACAGTAAGTGTAAGAGTGAGCTATACCATTTAACTATTTCGCAGAGTTAGGGTATTTCTGTTATGTAGGCCTGTATGGTGGATTATAAGAGATTTCTGAGTGCAGTTCCGTCATGTCTATGCCCAAAAGTTAAAAGAAATAAATCACTATAACTCAAACATGCAAGTTTGTTCACTTTGGCCCGTGTATTAGGAAGCCTCGGGTGAGTAGAGAAGATATAGCAGGTAACAGCTGTCTAGAAGAAAACAACCGCCCAGCATCCTTCTCAGCGACGGCAGCAGCAGGCCGTAACTTCATGATGAGAAAAGATGCGAAATGGATATAAGTCAACAAAGGAGGAGGACCATAGAGTCACACCCTATCAGCCCTGCCCTGACGACCAGAGGTTGACTCGCTGTACTCAATAGCCATGAGACCGCATTGAGGTGAGAAGACTGTATCATGGTGTCCGTGAAACACAACTCAAGGACCTAAAATTGTGAGATTGGGGCAGCGTAGAGAATTAACATAGCATGGGATGTCCTGAGTCTGTATTATGGTGTCACTCAAACACAACTCAAGGACCTAAAATTGTGAGATTGGGGCAGCGTAGAGAATTAACATAGCATGGGTTGTCCTGAGACTGTATTATGATGTCACTCAAACACAACTCAAGGACCTAAAATTGTGAGATTGGGGCAGCGTAGAGAATTAACATAACATGGGATGTCCTGAGTCTGTATTATGGTGTCCCTCAAACACAACTCAAGGACCTAAAATTGTGAGATTGGGGCAGCGTAGAGAATTAACATAGCATGGGATGTCCTGAGTCTGTATTATGATGTCACTCAAACACAACTCAAGGACCTAAAATTGTGAGTTTGGGGCAGCGTAGAAAATTAACATAGCATGGGTTGTCCTGAGACTGTATCATGGTGTCCCTCAAACACAACTCAAGGACTTAAAATAGTGAGGTTAAGGTAGCGTAGAGTATTAACAGAACGCGGGTTGTCCACAGACTGTATCATGATGTGTTCAACAAACACGTGTCAAGGACCCAAAATAGTGAGATTAAGGTAGAGTAGAGAAACATGGCATGGGTTGTCCTGAGACTGTATCATGATGTGCTCAACAAACACCTGTCAAGGACCCAAAATAGTGAGACTAGGGCAGCGTAAAGAAATATAGCGTGGGTTGTCCTGACAGGACTTTGATACTGAACTCAATTCATACCACTAACTGCGTCATAGACTGAAATTGGAGACATTCAAAAAATATTTTTGAATTTTAAAATAATCCCGCTCTTTTGAAGTAGGATGACCTTAATTTCTTACCGATTAAATAACAAATTAGAATTTTTCGCAATAAATAGCAGTTTTTGTCTTCATTCCAGGAGAGATCTGTTCGGAACTCATGCCCTCGGGCTACCGCTGGGAAACGGTTATTTTAACTGTGACCGAATCTAACTCAAACTGCCGAAAATAACCGAGACTCGGCCTAGGCACCCATAATCGGTCGCTCACTTTGAACCCCGTAAACTTTAGACATGTGATTAAAAAAATTTTTTTAAAATAAGGCGATTTTATGAGTTGCTAAAACCCCCTATGGCAAGTATAGCCCTTTGAATTTTTTTGCTAGATCTTTCAGGAAAAGGGCTGATATAGATTTAGAAGGATTATGTCCTTTACAAAGTAAAAGTTTTAATTGAATTCGTAAAACGGGACAAAATCAAGATTGTCATACTTCAAGTTAAAAGGATTTAAAAATTAAAAAAAAAAAACCAATTAAAATATATATTTTTTTTAATAATTCAAGTACGGCGAATCTATCGTTTTCTCTTTCTCCCCCCCCCCACCCCCCTCTTTGTTTCTACCGTTCTCTGTCTGTCTATCTCTGGCCCCGTTTAGCTCTATACATCTATCTATATATCTAAGACTATCTTTATCCATTCTCCAGATATTTCCTGTCAAACCCGAAATATCACCATCTCTTTCGATATCTCTTCCTCTCACTTTATATGTCTTTCCCCACCTGACTTTATACCTCTCTATCTATCTAACTATCTATCTCATGTATACTTATCATTCTGTCTGTCGAATTTCTTCCTTGGTCTTTCCCTCTTACCTATAATTTCCCTATTTCTTATGCCCCCCCCCCTTTTACCTTATCTTATTTCTCGTTTCTCTCTATTTTTCTTCTACCCAATTTATTTACATGGTGTCCCATTCCACCCCATCCCTCCACTCCTCCCCTATACCCATTCTCAAAGGATCCGTATCACCTCTCCCCCCCTGTCATCCAAGAGCACCATGGCTCCCCCCCCCCCCCCTGTCACCCAAGAGCCACATGGCTCGCCCGCCCCTCCCCCCTAGCTGCACTGCACTAGACTCAAGAATCACCGAAGAACAAAAGTACTGGGTATCACCGGAGAGTGTAAATAATATAATTCTCACTTCCACCTAGAAAAGGGGGGGGGGGGAGAGCTCTGGGTGTGAGCAGGAAATTATCGCCAGTGTCGCCGCACCGCACAGTACCGCACCACACCGCACCGCACCAGATGTTTGGCGGCGATACGGCGCAGCAAGCAAGTGCTCACCGACGCACACGGCCCGCCAGTTTCAGATCCCAAACCTTTCACCCCGCTCCTTCAACAAAACGCGCGGCGCTCTAGAGAGCGACCGGCTGATTAGTCAACTGCCTATTGTGGAGAGAGGGTTTGACGGAAGGGGCACTTGGCACTCCACTCCACGGAACCAGAGAGGATATCTTGTATATATATATAGATATAGATATATATCCTCTGTGACGGAACTAATTCGACTCACTGTCTCTCTCGTGCAGTACTAGAAGTTGTGTTTACATTAGTGCTCGGCGAGAAGCGGTAACTAGACAGGGCGCCGGTGACAATGTGCGCCAAACATATTCTGTCAACGTGTTACAGGCAGAGAGCCATGCTTGAAGTAAAGAACCACGTTATCAAATGTGACACGCATTAAAGACATCAGCGCATGCGAAAAAAAAAACCATGATAAGGTGCGATTTGGTATTGTCTAATCTTTAAAAAAAAGAAAAATTTTGCTACAAAATCGGATTTAAGTTATTTTCTGGGAAAAAAATATATAAATATATTTGCAGATTTAAAAGCCTGTATCTTAATATCAAAGGCTACAACACAAAGTGTGAAGGAAGCAACTTTACAGATTAGATTGTAAGAAAACAAAGTTAATGGTAATCTATTGATGAGGACACAGATGTATCCAGGAGCAGCAGTATAAAACTACAAGAAGCAACACCAAGAACAACAACAAAAAGGAACAACACACATAAAAAATCCTATTTTAATTAATTGTTCATGTTATCACAGATGTTGACGGAAGTAAATTTTTCTGCACCAAAAAAAAAATCATTCATAGAAGAAATTAAACACACGGCCACGAAGTTTATTGATAACAATAAGAACTAAAGATGTTCTCGTGGTGAAAAAAAACAACAACAAATATTCCTTGCATGCTGGTGAAAACTAATGTTAAGCAGTGAACAAACTGAAATAAGCTCATCAGATCTGAGATGTTGTGTTAAAACCTGCATCGCTACCTTAACTTACGCTGTCTGAAAAAAAAAAAATTGAATACTTGCACCAAGATGACCGTTTCGTGAAACTGTGGCCAGTTGGAGTGAATCAGACTGAGACCTGTGCTGTAGCTTCACTGGAGCTTGGACCACCCAGTGCTGCATCTTCTGCTGCTCCGAGGTCGCGGAGAGGAGGACAAACTCAAGATTCAAGGATCGAGATATAATGAAGAGCGAAGCAGGAGCTACCTTTTCCTGGTTTATGTGAATACAGTAAACTCTGCTGGAAAAATCGGACAAACGGACGGTGAGTTACTTACCCTGATTAATGATTTCCCTCCCTTTGCATTTGCCTTCCTCTGTATGTCTTCTTGTCTGACTGTTTGTCTATCTCTCTATCTCCCTCTCTCACTCTCTCTAGCTCTCCCCATCTCTGTCTTTCTCTCTCTCTCCCTATATCTCTCTATCTCTCTCCCTCTCTCTCTCTCTCTGTCTCTGTCTTTCTGTCTGTCTGCCTCTTTATCTCTCTCTAAAAAACAAAAAAAACCCTGCGTGCCTTGCAATAAACATGCACTTCTTATTGCCGACTCGATGTCACGGATCAAAACGGGTGTCTCGCCTTGATAGACCTAACTTGTTCTTTCCCTGACTAACGCGGATACGGACTGTAAAAAAAAACATTTCTTCGATCAATCCTGTTTTAACATCTTGAACACTCGAAACACGGTGATTGCTCCATTAAAACAACAACATAAAAATTAAAACAAACAACAACAACAACAACAACAACACCACCACCACCAAAACTTACGGGAATGTCAATGTAAGACTCTCAAACAGACTTAGAAGACTTAACAATTTAGGAAAAAATTACTTGAGATAAATGCGAGTATAACAAAGAACTCGTAGATCGGTTGAAAAATCGATCACAAAATTAATAAGCGGACAGAAGTTTTCAAATAATTACGGAGACGGAGGGACCCCTTCCTATAACCACTTCCCTCCATCCTCACCTCGTCTGTCTCTCTCAATATCTTTTTGCTTAGCCATTGATCTTTCTCTCTCTCTCTCTCTCTCTCTCTCTCTCTCTCTCTTTCTTTCTTTCTCTCTCTAGCTCTCTCTCTCTCTCTAGCTCTCTCTCTCTCTCTCTAGTCCTCTCTCTCTAGCTCTCTCTCTCTATCTCTCTCTCTCTCTAGCTCTCTTTCTCTCTCTCTCTCTCTCTCTCTCTCTCTCTCTCTCTCTCTCTCTCTCTCTCTCTCTCTAGTTCTCGTAAAAACGTACACTGGATACACTCTGAGCTAATAGATTGAAAGTTGGAAATTTCGAAATGTCCACGTGAATTGAGAGCCTCCATTTGTTAAAATTGTCATGCTCAACAAATTAGAACAAGAGAAAACGAGAGAGAGAGAGAGAGAGAGAGAGAGAGAGAGAGAGAGAGAGAGAGAGAGAGAGAGAGAGAGAGAGAGAGAGAGAGAGAGAGGAACAAAGGAAAGAGTTGGAGATGAACAGATAAATAAAGCTCATTTAGCCATCTTCGATCCTCATAATCCTAGCTTAGTTTCTCTCTGTACTCCATCTGCAGTGGTAAGCTCCCTTTGATTATTTGCGCAAACTGGTCATCACAGTTCTGTCGACGGACGATTACGGCGATTTTTACGAAAATGCTTTTTTTATATCACGCGATAGCCAGTTCAAAGGCGCGTCTTTCTATACAAGGTTTCCTGCTCCTGAAAATAGCTACAGGAAATGGAAATACGTATTTATGCGAATTTTGGCATTATTCGTCCAACTTTATGATTTACTGATGAAAATATAACGCATATGTAGATCCGTTATTCATTTGCCAATACCTGTTTTAAACAAAAGAAAAAGAGGTCGATTCTGCCACTGTGAGAGCTGAGCCAGCCAACCACAGATGGCCTAATGCACATTGACCACTGGCCTCCAACAAACGCCAGGAGACAAACATAGTACTTGATTTCAATTCTTTAAAAATGAAGTGGCCGGACAAGCTTGGCTTCAAGCATTCTTTTAGTGGGCGACATAATTACCATTTCATAGTTAATTTTAAAGCACAAATGTCCCTGCGCTTGGTTTTTCCATCGCGCCGCAGCTTTCTCTATGTCCGTTCCTGTACCCCAGCCTGAGGAAGAAACGGAGGTGACGCAGGAAGTTTTAACTACTTTGAATCGACTACAGTATTTTGTGATAAGTAACGTCGACCGAATCAATCCCCCCCCTCCCACCCCCATGTGAAATATTTAAAACGATGCCGTCTAATCCAGAGTCTATTTAATTATTGATACACGATTTTACACAGGAAAGAAGCTAATCTGACGCCGCTTTACGTGTAATATTTGTTTCTCTAAGGAGCGAGACAAAAACAAAAT
Source organism: Elysia crispata (assembly GCA_033675545.1). Classification (NCBI taxonomy): domain Eukaryota; kingdom Metazoa; phylum Mollusca; class Gastropoda; family Plakobranchidae; genus Elysia; species Elysia crispata. Next base: position 335,474 of record JAWDGP010003056.1, on the reverse strand, counting down.
AATCGGACACATGTAGAGTGGATGCGGGTGACTTACCTGTTGTGATAATTGTAGATGAGGATTATGATATTTGTAGATGAATGATCATTGTAGATGAATGATGATTGTCAATAAAAATAATTGTAGACTAATTGATGAGTGTAGAGGATGATAATTGTAGATGAATGATGATTGTGAATGATAATAGTTGTAGACTAATTGATGAGTGTAGAGGATGATAATTTTAGATGAATGATGATTGTGAATGATAATAGTTGTAGAGTAATTGATGAGTGTAGAGGATGATCATTGTAGATGAATGATGATTGTCAATAAAAATAATTGTAGACTAATTGATGAGTGTAGAGGATGATAATTGTAGATGAATGATGATTGTGAATGATAATAGTTGTAGACTAATTGATGAGTGTAGAGGATGATAATTGTAGATGAATGATGATTGTGAATGATAATAGTTGTAGACTAATTGATGAGTGTAGAGGATGATAATTTTAGATGAATGATGATTGTGAATGATAATAGTTGTAGACTAATTAATGAGTGTAAAGGATGATAATTATAGATGAATGATGATTGTGAATGATAATAATTGTAGACTAATTGGTGAGCTTAAAGGATGATAATTAATTGTGGACTAATTGATGAGTGTAAAGGCTGATAATTGTAGACTAATTGGTGAGTGTAAAGGATGCTTATGGTAGGTATTGATAATTGCAGATGATGTGATCTTATTAGCGGTGAAACATTTGGAAGAGAAAGGACCATAAAGTCCAAAATCCGACTTCTACACAACGGACGGTAGAAGGAATAAAGGAACAGTTATTTTGCCGGCACGTGTTTCATGTGACCCGTTACTATCGACCAATCGACACGCCAGACAGGAAGCAAGCAAAGCTTCTCAATAAAACACATTATCATTTCCACTTTTCAAATTTGGGTAATTTCACTTTCACTGTATGTTTTGGAAAACAGATGGCGTTTGTTCGGACATATACTGCGACGCGACAGAGAAATCCCAGCCAATAAAGCCATGGAAGGATTCTTTATCCCACAAGGGGACAAATACAGGGGAAGACCAATCACTACCTTGCCAGTGGTCTTGAACAACGACTTGTCCCGATTAGAAAGTAATACTTATGGTCTTAAAACCTTCAAAGACATTGAAAACCTGAAAAAGATCGCAGAACAGAGGGATCAGTGGAGGATACTATGCACAGGAATACAAAAGGCAGCCGAGGCGTTGCAGTCTGACGACTACGATGCGGAACGGCGATAAGTCAAGTCAAGTCAATTTGGGTAAAAGAAAAACGAAAAAAAAACAACAATTGAACAATATTACATAACAATAAGCATGAGACATGAAAAGAGTGCGGCATGTGGTGACAAAAAGGTCAACTGGATGTTTGGCTATTATTCAAGTTCTGCGTTATTGAAACTCTGCTAACCGACAGTATTGCGTTCACAATAGTTTTTACAAAACGAATCGTGAATGCGAAGGAAATAGTCGGGGAGCTTACCACACGTTGTCAACGACAATCCGTTTCTGGTTTTCTCCCTCTAGTTAGTTTTTTTTTTAATTCCATAAAGTAAACATTGAAACATCAAACCTTTCGTGTTCAATTTATCTTAAAATAAGTCAGGCTGTTTAGATAGGGTTCGAATTCCGCCGATTCAGCAAGGAGAATAGATGAATGGTTTACTTACTGAGCCACTTAAAAATTCTGAACTGTTTTCTCAAACAACTGCCCTCAGTTTTGAGAATGCATAGAAGAAATGGTTCATTATCCAAACAAGCCTTTGTCAGTTGTAACTATCGAACCAGATCGGTTGACATAATGGGAGCTGGAGAACTAATTTGGCACAGGTGCTCTTCAAAACTCATAATCGGTCTTCAAAGAATAAATTTACAGCTGGAATTGAATGAATAAAAAAGAATATTTCAAGGCTTTGTTAGTTCAATCCAAAGATTTTTTTTAATGTAACAGCAAGTGAGCGTTTTCGTGAATGATTTAAAGAGGTGCGATAGTTTCAGTTGTTATTGTTGTTGTTGTTGTTATAATTATTATTATTATTATTATTATTATTATTATTATTATTATTATTATTATTATTATTATTATTATTATTATTATTATTATTATTATTATTATTATTATTATTATTATTATTATTATTATTATTATTATTATTATTATTATTATTATTATTATTATTATTATTATTATTATCATTATCATCATCATCATCATCATCATTAATATCATTCTTCTTCTTCTTCTTCTTCTTCTTCTTCTTCTTCTTCTTCTTCTTCTTCTTCTTCTTCTTCTTCTTCTTCTTCTTCTTCTTCTTCTTCTTCTTATTATTATTATTATTATTATTATTATTGTTGTTGTTGTTGTTGTTGTTGTTGTTATTATTATTAATGCAATTCTCACGATCACATCTTTTGGGTTTTTCCGCGTTTCAGCCCCATCTTCTTTGTCAATGATGTGATCAAATTATATAAATGCTTTTTTCCCCCCTTTACACAGACAAAAACATGATAGCCACACCATAGTTTCGACACTAGCAGCTTCTATGCTCTTTATACAGTTTGGGGTGTATGCGAAGGACACAGTTTAAGCCTCACTGTTCTTTTTCTCTATTAGCTTCAATGAGGAATATCATTAGGGTAAGAGTTGAAAACAACTAGAAACGTCGCCCGATTGTTAAGTGTTCCCTGCCTGTTTACAGATGCAGAATCTCAGAAATTTTTGTTTTATTTATTCTAAAACTAATATCGACTTTCCTCCTGGGCCAGACACGGAGGAAATTTAAAGAGACAGCACACTCTTCTTCTGGGACAGGGCACCATGGGCTGCAAGCCACAGGATGAAACGCTATAAATCTATCGCTGACTGTCTGGGGGCTCGGACAACACCCGTGGATCAACCTCAGACTGAAGGATAGTTTGATCCTGAATATCTTAGTCCGC